>JAJMKT010000011.1:0-126320 GCA_030563985.1 Geotrichum restrictum | reverse complement strand
ACATATGACTTTCAAGAGTTATCGAAACTTGGGCATCCTGGGATCGATCCTCCGCCAACACGCTTAACGGTGTATTCAGATTCGCACCCGTCTGAAATTACAGTGCTAGCTTTCTTTCGCCGCAGAACAGTTCTGCGAAACTAAAGCTGGTATCGCTGTCTGGGCTCGTCGAGACAGAGGTCCGTTAAGATTTGTTTTTATATTTCGTCTTATTTTTTTTTTTTTTTTTTTTTTCTTTTTTTTTAAAAAGGGAAAAGTGTTAGAATTATGGTGGACTAAGGTTTGACAACACCACCACTTTTATACTACGGGTATTTCCCAGTAGTAGTGATGGTTTCTATTTCACCATTATTCTTGTTATCGCCGCTTGACAGTAATAAACCTTTCCAGGCATAGCTAACACAGTTTTCTCTTATACAGATCATTATCACGCTATCAATACTATTACACTCAGCTCGGCGCTATATTTCTAACAAAAAGTTCCCAGGATTGATTAACGAGGTGAATATCTAGAAGACGAAATATAAATAAACAAAAAAGAAATGAATAAATATGAAGCCGCCCTCCTGCTGTAAGCATTAACAACTCTGTACGAGAGCTACATCTGGGTAACTACAATTTGCACATGTTTTTAGCTCTCCCGTAAAGTCGACTCAGTCACCGCTGTATCAATGGTTTGTCGAGTATGGACGCACTAGACTTCATAGGCTACTCAGCATACCCTATGAAGCCAACTGATGCTTTAGTGAAGTACTCTCATGTCAACCGTTACAATCCTAATAAAAGTGATGTTGGTGCTTTCTGGTAAACCCCAATCCACCGATATTCTAACAAATTCCAACAGCTCTTAGAGTCTAGCTAGTCTCAAAAAAAAACATTTTAACATAAGCTAATAATCAACTTCATCTCAGCACTCTCTTTATTAATTCACCCAGGCTATTTAGCTTAAACAGAGGCTTTACACACATACACTCACAGACTCTCACATACTAATTGAATAACAAGTTGAGGGTAACAATATTAAGAACGTAAATTTGATTGGGCGATAATATACTTGATATAGCTATATAATAAAAGGATTTAAAAAAATGTAATCAACTTGCTGCATAGACCATGTACTGTACAGTTCTAGGAAGATTCAATAGCTACAGTATTTGGTATGCTATCTTTAGGCTTCAATGGCTGCAGTCGCCCAAAATTCGTTGAAAAATTTGTATGGGGAGGTCATAGTAAATTTTTTAAAATGTCGTTTCCATACTTTCGTCCACCGACTGCATGTAGATTCGCTGAACTTAAACTATTTGACCGCTAATTACTGATTCATTTTATTTACAGATTTCCGATAGACTACCAAAATAGAAATAAAAGCAGTAGAGTTTACACACAAAGCTTACAGGGGACTGCTTAAGCAGCCTTGGTCGACTTGTTTTTCAAAATCAAAAGCGCATCAAACAAATCCAATATTGTCTTTGTAGGAGAAATGAGTTCAAAATCAAGCAACTTGATCGACTCAGCAATATCATACTTCAAGAAGTCCGTAGTATCATCGAACCCAGGCTTGCCAACAGGCAAGTCAGCTGCCTCCTTAGGTCTGTACTTGTGCAAAATGTCAAGCGCAGCTTGTCCAGGCAAGCGGCCCCGAGTCACCACAATTCGGTGGCCGTCCGTGCTAGGACTAAACAAAGTCTTGATGTGAGCCCGCGCAACGTCTCGAACATCTACGTTGTATACGTCGTTAGAAGGAATTACCTTCGTGTCTTTCGGCAGCTCAATGATAGGCTTGATATTCGCGGCCGTAGAGCCGGGGTTTTCGTAAGTGACGTCGTGAATGGGTGGGCCAGAGACTATAGGGAACAGGACACTCGAAAAGGCGTAGCGAGGTTTTTTGGTCTCTTGGTAATCCCAAAATGCTTTTTCGGAATACTTCTTGGAGGCGGTATAACCCTGAAATCAGTTAGGGTTCGCGGCAACCTCTTCCTTAGTGATGGGGTTCCACGTCTTTTCCGAAACGGTCTCTGTGTAGGGTCTTTCTAACATGTTACCGGGGTAGGCTGCAACTACGGACGACGTGAGAACAACTTTCTTGACATTTGGTCCGTAATTGGTGGCCGCTTTTAGCACGGACAAGGTGCCCTCAACGGCAGGAGTGACGTGACTCTTAATCAAGTCGTTGTCGCTGCCTGTGGCTCCTAAGGGAGAGGCTGAGTGAATAACGTACTTGATTTCAGGGTGCTGTTTGAATACGGCGTCAAACGCGTTCTCGGCGGAAATATCGACAATTGCGTACTTGAAGCCAGGGAACTTTTCAGCAATGAAATCGCCTTTGGCAGCAGATCTTACAGTACCGATGATATTGTAGCCGGACGAGAAGAGCTGTGAAACAATATGGGTAGCAATGTAACCAGAGGCACCAGTAAGAAGGACAGTATCAGCAGGAGGATAAGTAGACATGATTGGAGTTGTTTAGTATAGTAGATAGATATTGAAAAGCTTTTGATAATTAGATATTTCCTAAAAACCAACAACGATAGCCCTGCTTTTATATAGGCTAGTTTTTAAGGTACAGTATGATTTCTTCATCACCACACTTTAGCTCAGGCAACAGACGACTTGCAACAGGCAGCAGGCAAATGACAATGACAATCAGTAGTTGAAGGTTTTAATTCCGCTAATTTAATGAGTTTTCGCGGGTTTAACAACTTAAGGAGCTCGTTAAATACGGAAACGGTGTTTGTGGTTTGTAAATTTAATTGTTGCTGCCCTAGATGTATCTGAGGATACCAAGGTCAGTGATTTTACATTTGTAATGTTTTTTGTATGTGAAGTCTAGTGAGAAATACCGGTATCTCTCAAATTAAATTTCAAGTGCTTTCAGTGTATTTGTAAAAGGATTTATTTGTAATTTTCCTTGTATTATTATTTGTCTTGAATTCATGAATTTTTAGCACTTTCAGTGTAGTGTGTTTATATTCAATGAGTGACTAGACTACTACTGGCAGATTACGCCAACCCCGCTACCCCCAGTAACATGTAAAAGCGTTGATAACGGGAACCATATGGGATACCATGACAGCATATCTTTTTATTTCGCATCAATTGTATCCGGGACGAGTCGACAGTTTAACGTCACGGTATAGTATGCTCTTAAAATATCCAGCGACACTGTGCATCATTCCTTGCCAGGTAACTGTAAATGCACCGGTATGCTTTGCTTTGCGCGTATTGCGATAATTGCTTCCTCCCCCTCCAGTTGCTGGGGTTGGTAATGCCGTATGGCTTGGATGCGAAAAGGTCCACTTGGCTGAATCGACCAGGCGCAAGAGAATCCATTGCATTCAGCATCACGACTTATGGTGTTTGGAGAGTGGAATTGCAGACCCCCACTACTTGACCTAGGCCAGAGATTGTTGTTCCGCTGCTGATACCGGGGCCAGACCAGGGAGTTTGGCTCAGCTTGAAATTTCTGGCTGGTGTGTACAAGGTCGCCGACATTGGTGGAATGAAATATGTCGTGTAAGATTGTGTGATCATGATTCCGTCTGGCTCTAGTAAAGTTTTGGTATCTAGTCCATCTAGGCACTCTGGCAAAAGTTTGTCGCCAAATGACCCTAGTAGTTCACTCACAATAATTGAAGTCGAATCCCTGCTGGCCGCCATTTTCGCATGTCGGTTCGAACAATTTCAACGTTTCTCCCTGTCCATTCATATTGTAATCGTCTGATAAGATGAATACAGGCACTGTCATTTTTCTTTATCGCATAGACATGTACATTCTTTCCTAAGCTGCTAGCAGCCGCTAACACACGTTCAACCCAGTGGACCTCTTCCTGCTCCCACTACCGCCGCATATCTAGCACCAAGTTAGTAAGAAAGAAAAAAGATAAAGACACCCTCTCACAAACAGAAAAGAAAAGAAAAAAACTCACATACTGTAAATGGCTTACGGCTAAGTTACGGGTATCTTGTAATGCCTTGTAGGTAGCCTTTTCGTACTGTGCATATTTGACGGGACCTTGCTCAAACACCTCGCAAGTCGAGCTCTGCAAGTCGAGCTCTGCAAGTTATCTGCAAGAGGCAACAATGACAGTTGCAGTAAATCGTTATAACCTTCCGAGTAGGTTTCGATGTAACTCGGGTTTGGTCTCATCTTGACCAGATTGCGAGCGAAGAGTATATACGTACAGTAGGACGTGCTACCACCTGCAAAATCAGATTCATGCACGTCTGAAATTTTATTAGAAATGGGCTCTTTTTAAAAAAACTTGAACAGCGACCCTTGTGCTACCTTGGGTAGTACGTACTCGATAACCCCGGGCATTGCCCACGAATATGGCGGAAGATATCATGAGTTTCCCTGAGCAAGACTTGAACGGACAAGGTAGCGATTCTGGGGTTTTTGGAATCAAGTTCAACCCAAGAGGCTGTCAATGCTATAACATTACGAATGTGAGCTCCAGGAAGTAGGAGTATGTCGCCCAGTTCCAGCGGCGAGACATCGAACGAGTCGAACCGAACTCCATATGCTGGCCCAGACGAAGAACGAATGCAAGTGAGGTGATATTGGGTAGATTGGAAAACTTGTTGGATGTTGAAAAGAGAGAAGGGTCAATCCTAGAAGTTCCAAAGTTGACGGAGCGAAAGGATTCAGTGCCGTAAAGTTAGGGGGACCGCTTAGGGCTTTCGTTTTGTAATGGTCGTGTTCGGAGAGTGCGTCAGAGAAGGACAATCTAGATCCTAGTCTATCATCAAATCATCGGTCATGTACCGGTAGACCATCGATCAAGATTAAAGGCTCAGAAGGCGCCAACGCCGTACTTCACACAAAACCTAATACAGTACATGTCATCATGCTTGTCGTCATCGATATCTAAGCACTGTCAGAATGATTGGAAAAAAAGATATTGGACGGAAGAAAAGAAAAGATATCTATACCATAGGCATTAAGATTGGAGCTTATTTCGAAGACAGACCAACGATGACTAAGCCACATTATGTACTACCCCAATTAAAACGACCCAATTGAAAACAAGTTGGAAGTGTTTTTCCGAGGTAGCAAATGACAAGCTTATCGAAATCATGCTTAAACAGTCAGAAGCCAAGTTAATGGCAGGTAATTTTCTTTGTGTTACAGGGTTCGTCATATTAATATTTTGGATGTTATGAATGGCAATTGATGTCAATAGTACTAATTGGCATTGTATGGTAATTTTCACATGAATTAGTACGTATAACGGCAATAGCCTATAAGCTAGACTAGTTCTTATGGGCTTGTTAAGTGTTAACCGTGATTTTGAACCTTCTCCACAATATCGCTTTTATCACCAATAGAAATCACACCAATAATGCCGACAAGACGAACAATGCGGGGATCATTAAGTTCAGAGCTGAAAATATAAATATGTATCAGTGTCTCGAGTTCTTCTTTACTTTCATCATTTCCATCTTCATTCACATTTAAGCTACCATCATGACTCAAGACGTTAGCACTTCTATTGTTCACTACTCTCACTTTGCTGCTGAGCCCCGCAAAGTCAAGGCTATTGTTATTGGAGCCGGTATTTCTGGCATTGCATTCACATACAAAGCCAAGCAAATAGAAAATCTTGAATTCCAAATATACGAAAAAAACCCTGAGCCCACTGGAACTTGGTATGAAAACAGATACCCGGGATGTGCCTGTGACATCCCCGCGCATAGTTACACTTACTCTTGGGTGGGGAACCCTGACTGGAAAAAGTTCTACGCTGGAAGACCTGAGATTTATGCATTTTATACCAAGCTCGCCAAGGAGTACGAGGTTGAAAAGTACACCAAGTTCGAGACTCAAGTAATCGGCGCCAAGTGGGTACATAGCCTGGGCCAATGGGAAGTTACCGTCAAAGACCTCAACACTGGAGTAGAAACCATTGACCGTGGTGAGTTCCTCATTAACTTGGGTGGCGTTTTAAACAATTGGAAGTGGCCTGACCTCAAGGGTCTCGAGAAGTTCAAGGGCGTCAAGATTCATACCGCTCGTTGGGCTGCCGAGGATTCTGATCTCAAGGATAAGCGAGTTGCGGTTATTGGCTCTGGAGCCTCTGCTATTCAGTTGGTCCCACAGGTCCAACCTTTGGCCACCAAGTTGTTTAGTTTCAACCGATCTCCTAACTGGATTGTTGCCGAGTTTGCTAGCGATTTGGCCAAAGATGGACGCGAAACTATATTTACCGAGGAGGAGATTCAGAGATTTCACGACGACCCCGAGCACTTTTTGCAATTCCGCGAAGATGTTGAGCATTCCGTCAACAGCAATTTTGAGCTCATTTATCAGGACTCCCAGCTGCAAAAGGATACAACGGCTGCAGTTACCGCGTCCATGAAATCTAAGCTGAAAAACGATCCCAAGCTCTGCCAAGCTCTGATCCCCGATTTTCCCGTGGGGTGCAGACGTGTCACACCAGGTAACAATTACCTGGAGACTCTTATCAAGGAAAACGTTCAAGTAATTACCAATGGTATCAAAGAAGTGACTGAGACCGGCATTGTGACAAATGATGACAAGCTGATTGAGGTGGACGTTATTGTCACGGCCACTGGTTTTGATACTTCGTTCTGCCCTCGATTCCCCATTATTGGATCTGATGGTAAAGACCTGCGTGAGAAATGGGCCAACAACAAGGCAGCCGCCTACCTTTCCGTCACCGCACCACACCTGCCCAACTACTTTATGACTGGCGGACCAAATTCCCCAATTTCCAACGGATCACTCATTCCTGGATTTGAGAAGCAAATTGAATTTGCCTTGTCTTTTATCAAGAAGGTTCAAACTCAGAGCATCAAGAGTGTTCAGGTCAAGCAAAGACCCACTGATGACTTTAACGCCTACAAGAACGAATTCATGCTGCGCACTTCATGGGCTGGCGGCTGCACAAGTTGGTACAAGAATGGTAAGGAGGGAACCAACGTTTTGGGACCTTGGCCAGGTTCTGGCCCTGAGTTCATGGAGATCATGTCACAACCTCGATACGAGGATTTTGAATACGAATACCTTTATGAAAACTCTTTCGAATATCTGGGAAACGGACAGTCGATGAGGGAGAAAAGAGGAACATCGTTGGGCTGGTATGTCCGAGATGGTGCCACGAATTAGTGTTGATGGCAGATTATTACGTGTACCAGAAGCAACTGATAGTGTTGTAGTAGTCTTAGATAACAGTGAATTTTATTGAATTTTATGAGCATTTTTATTTTTCTTAAGAGTCGATTGCGAGTAGTAATGAAAAAAAATGAATGGAAGCCAAAATTTAAAAAAATGAATACGACCAACAGTTTAGTTCCCCCATCTTCAACCACCATTGATGGCATCACCAACCCCTCTAGAACTTACTAATGTTCATACTAGGGCTAATAGAAAGAAGCTTACACCATATGAGCGCTGTCAAATCTGTACCGAACGCCGTTGCGGCCTTTCTTACATGGCAATTGCCTGCAATCACAATTTGGCTAACTCTACGGTCTATAGAACCATAAGAGAAAGACGACGCAAATGCTCTAAATGAAAGGGATAAGAGAGCACTTCTGTTGGTCATTAGACGCCATCCTTTTTCTAGCTATCAAGATATTCGTGAACAAAAGTGGGATAAGTGCATGCGATAAGACTTTGCTTTCAACTATCCGCGCTGAGGGCTACGCACATTGGAAAGCTCGTAAAAAAAACCTCGCTTGACTAAAGAAGTGTGTGCTTTACGATAAAAATGGGCTATTGAGCATCGATCTTGGACGTTTGATCAGTGGAATAGAGTTATTCGGAGTGATAAATGTTCAGTTGAAATTGGCGAAGGAGAGGTTCAACGTTGGTGCTTTGGAATCAACCAAAAGAAAGAAAACTATGATAAAGATCACATTGTAGCCTGCAGAAAAGGCAAAGGAATGTCTATAATGATATGGGGCGCACTATATTTTACGGTGGAATCTTTGCAAATTGTTCAAATGAAGCGGGACCAGCAGAGCGCAAAGAAAGGCTACATATCTTGAGGGTTTGAAGGCCGAATTACCTGATATTTATAAGGACCGATGGACCTTTATGCAAAATAATTCCCCGATATACGCTGGCAGAATAATCAAAAACTTGTTTGCTGAAAGTGGAATTACGTCGATGAAGTGACCTCCCTACTCTCCGGACCTCAACCCCATAGAACATTCTGGGGCAAAACGGAAAAAAATGATCGACCGTGTTGATCCGGGCCTGGAGGCATTCAAAAGTACCTCTGCTAAGCTTAAGCAACATTTTTCTAGCTTAATTGAACTAGCTTGGAAAGAATTGGGACAGGATTACTTTGATGGGTTGGCGAGTACCATGAATCATCGAGTAGAAGCAGCCGTTAAAGTCCAGGGATAGTATACCAAATATTAGCAACCAAATATATTCTTTAACAAAAGCTCTATCTAATGACATATGGCTTGAGTATAATTGATATTGAATATAGTGAATAAAACGATTTTGAAATGTTGATGATTTTTGGTTAAGGAAGCATTGTTCCATACTTTCTTTCCAGAACTGTAAGCTTAACGGTTTGTGAGTTTGTGACCCCAGTTATATTCGTTCTACACCTGTTCTACACCTGCTCTACATTTAACCTCCAGCTCTACATTTGTGGAGCGGATAAACAAAATTCCATCAACCACAACCCTGAGAACATCATAGTGAAATAGAGTCGAAGCACTAATTATTGGGGTCCAGATGGACTAGTTTTAGCTATACACAAGCAGTAGAGATTTAACAATTAGCTGCAGTACTTAGCAGTAAAGGTGTGAAAGAATAAGTCGAAACGAAACTCTTCAAGTCCATGACCACCGCTTCAGCAAATACATGCGGATCATGAGCCATTCTTGCCCAAACTCGCCGCATTATAAATTTGTTTCCAAAAGTTCACGATCTGCGCCATGAGAACCCAGTCAACATCATCAGGTATCAGCAGCAGTAGTAAAAACGGTGGGGTTAATAGTACCAAAAGTGCTTATAGTACTGCTCCCAATGGAGGCCGCCAGCGAGTGTCTAAGGCATGTGACCAGTGTCGGACCAAGAAAGCGAAATGCGATGCCAACCTACCTTCCTGTTCCATGTGTATCGGGTATGGTGAAAAGTGCACGTATACACGCGAGTCAAAGAAGAGAGGAGTCCCTACGGGCTTGATTAGCAATTTGGAACAGCAGGTCCAGCTGTTTAAGGCCTTGTGTGGAGAGATGATGCAAACGATACCAGAGTGCAGAAGGTTCTTGGAGAACCGACTGGATAAAAAGTCGGCAATACACGAACAAGTCTCGGCGACCTATGTCGAGAAATTCTCTGAAATTTGGCAGACCTCGTCCGTGGCTGTTCATTTTGCAGAAACGCAGCAACTTTTGAAGACTGTGCCCTCGAAAACGCTACCGACACTAAAAGCCGAAGACAATACTGAAAGTCTTAGAGGTAAGTTTTCTTTTTTTTTCCTTTTTTTTCTTCTTTCTTTCGAGGCTACTTAGACTGCTTTTTCAATGGATCTGATTTATTAATTTTTGTGGGTTTTTTTTTCCAGGTACCTTGAGTTTACGATATCTCTCTGGGTTTAATCCTGGAGCATTGGACATACATCTTGACAAAGAAATTTCTAGCATCGCGGAGCTGAAAAGCTTACTCCCAGCTCCCCCAGCGACGTTCATCTGGCCCGACGACGTTCTGGCGCAGATTTCCATGTTCATTTCATGTACACACTCGTGGCTCCCGCTCATCAACACTCAAGAAATCAAAAGACTTGCGTTTCGGCATGCCAGCATGCCATTGATGACTAGCCAGGGCGCCGTGCTTGCCGCCATTTTTGGTCTCGTGCAGTCTAGCAAATACAAACAAACCGCTGATAAAAGTGCAGACGCAGGTGAATATATATCGCTTGCGTTCTCAATACTCCAGACAAAAGGGCAAAATGACTATTTGGAACAGGTCCAGGTGCTCTTGATCTCAAGCTTGTATTTCTATGGGCAAGGCATGTGGGTCAAGGCAAAATGCCTGTCTGACATGGCGGTTGATTTGGCAGTCACCCACAACTTCCCAACAATAGTACAGCCGATTTATAAACGGGCGTGGGCGGCCACATTTGCGTTGAACACATTGTACTCGGGAAGAATAGGAGTCATGCCCAAGGTGAATGCACAGGACTGGCCACATCCCAAGATTCCGGAAGACGATATTGAGGAATGGGATCCGTGGAACGAGATGGCTCTGGATATACCATTAGGCAGTTCACAGGCCTTAAAAATCGAACCGGCAAGGCTTTTGTCGTGCTTCAACTGCCTACTGGGGGTGATTTCATCGTACAATTCGTTTATTTTCAAACTCAACAAGCTGATATCGAGCAAAACGGCGACGCTTTCTCAGCTCAAACAGCTGCTTGAAACGTCATTCCGATCCTTAGAGATTTGGAAAAAGCGCGAGTCAACGCGAATACTTTTGTCGGACTCAATGTACGAAAAAGCGTTGCATGTGTGCAACTTGCGAGCAGTCTACTGTGGAGTTCTTTTCAGTCTAATTATGTTCTTGATTCCGCCGTTTGGCAGTGACATCAATACCATCACAACGGCGTCTTCGACCCTATCTTTCAATATACAGGAATCGCTCAGCGAGGCGCACGACGAGACGAAGAATCTTTTCCGCAAACAAACGTTTGAAACCAAACTTGTCATGCCTGCCCTTGATCATGTGCTGGCACTATACTCGTCACGCCTGTTTTCGGCTATTAGGACTAGTCAAGATCACGAGCTTGCGTGTCTGTTTACATTGGTACAGAGCCGGCGGTTACAAAAATACTGGCGGACGGGTGACAAGCATATGGAATTGTTGAAGACTAATTTGAGTGACCAGATGATAATGGACGAATATAGGCGTGTATCACCAACGCCGCCACCAGCACTAGCACTATCAACACCTCTGCCGCCGCAGTCGTCGTCGTCCCATGCCATATCTGGGCAAACCGAAAACGAAATAAACCAGTCCGAAGACGGGTACAATGCATTACGAAATCTTAGTCGGCTTGAAATGCAGCTTGGGCCTACGTTATATGGTGGGCCTGTGGGAGACAAGGACATGGCTGACATTGGAATGTATTCAAGCAACTCCAACTCCAACGCCAATACAAATACAAATACGAACACAAATGCGAATGCGAATTCAAATTCTGATATGAGCATATCGCATCCTGATAGTGAAAATGAGCTAGGACTGGCTGGTACGACCGACCTGCTGGACCTTTCACTATTTGATTTCAAAAAGGATTCGGATTCGGATCGCATGGGCCAATTTATGGAGAACCTTGGGTTCATTGCGGAGCAGCAGGAGATGGGATTTTCGAACTCACATTCACATTCACATCCTTATTCGCAGTCTTATCCACATACTTCTTTCTTGCAATCTTCTCCCCTGCAGTCATCTTCTTTACAGTCCTCCTCTTCTATGCATGGTCAACAGTCAGATGAAGCGTCAGGCTCAAATGACATGCCAACTATATTGAATAAACCAGGATACGATGCGGATTTGTTTCCAATTGCTGATGATTACATGGAAAAATTGTTGTTTAAAATGAAAGGGGGAGGGCTTATGTAGGTATACATTTGAATAAGTCCAAAGGGACGAATCGATATAGTAAGTTCTATAAATTTAATAATTCGAGAATTTAATAGAATTGGGTTTCTAATATATACTATATACCGGTAGCTAAATATATAGAGACCAAACAATGAACTAGAGGTCGGCAAATGAATTTTGGTTGAAAGAGAGGTTTTTAAGGTAGAGGCCTTGGGCTGTGTAAAAAGCAGTAACGGGTGGAGATTATAGTTATACGACTACTACCGTAACGAAAGCTAGAATCAAAAAGAAGAAGAACTAAGTTATACAGTTTTCAGTGCAGACGAATGTTTTTTTTTTTTTTAACTATTTTTTTTGTATCAAGTGAAAAAAAATCAAGTAAAGCCATATGGCAAGAATAACGTATTACCATCGCGGCCCAATGAACTACGTAGGTCTAACATGGCCATGGCAATACTAAAGTTTAACAGCAGCTCGCATGAGTTCCTTTGGCGTTTCTTCACCCGTCCACATCGCAAACTGCAAATACCCTTGCTCAAGCAACACTTCCTTTCCCGTAACAACCTTCCACGACGACGACGACGACTTATCCCCCTCATACGCTGCTGCCGCAAATTTCATGAGATCCGTCACTAATGGCTTGTAAGCCATTTCAATCAGGACACCATTCGGGACCTGGAAAATATCCTCACTCACGTATTCACGAGTTTGGCAATCACCCGGAATATTTCCAATCACAACCGTGGGTTGCTTTCCCTTGATTCCTTCAATATTCTCTAATACTTGGATCCCATACTCAACCGGGAATGAGTCCTTTAACGTGTGTGCCCGCGACCGGGTCCGGTTCAGAATGTAAATGGTTTCAAACCCAAATGAATGTAACGCATATACAGCAGCTCGAGCTGCACCACCAGCACCTATGACAAAGGCCGAAGTTTTGGGTGTCCCGGGAGTCCAATTGACTTCGATAGAGACTTTGATTCCGGCCCAGTCAGTGTTATCGCCCGTTAAAAGACCGGTTTCAGGGTCCACGAGGACAGTGTTTACGGCCCCAATTATGCTTGCGGTTTCGGAGACCCCGCCGGTAAGGTACTGGATTACATCGACTTTGTAGGGGGCCGTGACGGAGGCGCCGCCAAAGTTGGGGGATTGGAGAAAGGGCTGGGCTTGTTTGATGTTGTCGATTTCGTGAATTTTGTAGTTGTGAGGGAGATTGTAGTGCTTGAAGCCGGTGTTGTGGATGGCGGGGGACATGGAATGCTTGATTCCATTGCCAAAAATATAGAATTGGAGAGCTTTTTCGGGCATTTTAAGAGGTTCTTGAGGGAGGAGGGAAGAGGGACAAAACAAATAGAGCTGTTCAATGTTCAATAAAAGAAAGGCTGAGAAGAAGCCTGGTCAAGCAGCCCTTTGACAGAGTCTTTATATGAAAAGGTCTGTTGAAATAGAGTTGACTTGACGTTATCCTGTTTGTGATCCATCAATGGAGAATCATTTTTCCACTGATAATTATTGTTCCCATCAAAAACATATCTTCTTTTTTTTGTGTTTTTTTTTTTTTTTTTCCGTCTTTGCGTTTAAGCAGTTCCGACCTTTTCAAAGTGCAAACCTCCATGAAAGGAAGATACTATATATATATATAGCCGCTCCTTTCTCTGTCTCTTTCCATGGCCAGTTAAAATTCAAAACACCACCTTCCTCATCACCAACATAAAAAAAAAAATAATGTCTGACCAGAAATTCACTTACCTCGCTGGAATCAATGTGCGCCATTCAATTGCGCCCGATATGCACAACTACATTGCCAAATCATTAGGACTCCCATGGACCTTCAAGCACTTGGAATGCCCCACAATTGAATTCCTCATGGAAACATTCCGACGCCCCGACTTTGCTGGCGGAGTAGTCACTATGCCATACAAGACCAAGATCATTGAGCACCTCGACGGGCTCGACGAGACTGCTAAAACCATCGGCGCCGTCAACAATGTTTTCCTTTCTCACGACGACGGCGGTGCTGCTAAGCCTAAGCTCATTGGATCCAATACCGACTGGGCAGGCATCTATGGGTGTCTGACCACAGCCGACCTAGCCGGAAAAGGCGTCGCCCAACCTGCTCTCATCATTGGCGCCGGGGGCGCCTCGCGCGCCGCCGTGTACGCCTTGCACGTGAAGCTCGGTGTCACAGAACTGTACGTGATCAACCGGGACGAGGGCGAAGTAGACGCGCTCCGTCACGACACGGCCCACTTCAAGGACCACCTCAACATCATTCACTTGCAAACAGTGCAAGAGGCTGCGGCAATTGTGAAAGCTGGCAAATCCCCATTTTACATTGTAGGCACGATCCCTGATTTTGAGCCCAAAACGGAGTCTGAATTGACGGCCCGAGCGGTCATTTTGCAGTTCTTGGAGAACAAAGACAGCAATGGGGTTGTTTTGGATATGTGTTTCTCTCCGAGAAAGACTAGGCTTTTGGGATTGGCCCGCAAGAATGGATGGGAAACGGTGGAGGGTATTAACATCATTGGATATCAGGCGTCATACCAGTACACGTTGTGGGCTGGTAAGGAATTGGCGAGCAGGATTCCTCATAAGGAGGCCTTGAGTGTGTTGCACAAGGCAGCAGATGCATCGGCATTAATCAACTAGACTAGTTGTTCACTTGGTAGCTAGTTATTGTAGATGATAAATTCAAGTTGAAGCTCAAGTTAAAAGGTCAAAGGTCAAAGGTCAAAATGTGAATATTGAATCGATCGTGATTAATTCATGAATTAATACTGCAGTACAGCAAAATAAAATATCCATGACATAATAGATTACCTAAGGATACATTAAATAAAATAGCCTATTTGGGAAGGATTTGCATGTGCATGTGAACGTGCATTAGAGTGGATTACATAACCCGAGACCCGATTAGCTAATTTGTCGCGATATTTGGGGTACAGAGATCAGAGTAGCAGACTACGGCAAAGTATTTATCCAGGGAAAAAGTCAATTTTGTGTTACAGTATACCGGTACATTTCCATATCTATATATATCTGGCGGTAAATGTGTGTTAGGACTTGATCCCCCCACAAAAAGCTTTAAGCCTTGACCCTCCCCCCCCCAAAAAAAAGTTAAGCTTTTAAACGTGATTGGCGGTAAATAATAAGGCCTCGACGACGACGGCTTGAGTTCAGCGTACTGTACTATACAATATGTAGAAGTTACTGGGGTAGAACTATATGGCAGATGATCATGCATTACGATAGTTTCAACGTTCAAAGTCTTTGGATCGCGATAAGAGTCTCGATTGCTCATTAACTGGGACTCCGCTGGGAGTATCGGGCGCGCATATAGAAGACGTCGGGTCCTGAGGTACAGTTACGCGGAAAGCCTACCGTTTTCGAGACCAATTTGAAAAAGGGAGAATATTCATCCAAGGAAGACAGAGAGAGAGAGAGAGAGAGAGAGAGAATGAAATAAAATAAAATAAAATTGGAGAGGTTCTTCCTTTTGATTCTCGGAATGGATTTCACTCAATTTCTCTCCATCTTTTTTTTTACAATTTTACAATATTGTCGAGTATTTCTGATGGAGATGAAGAGAATATAAATACTTGAATCATTGCTCACTACTGCTATTTCCTTTTTTTGTATTTTTGATAATTATAATAATTAACCTTCTTCTTCTTTAGTTCGACTTCTCTTCTTCAGTCTCTTCGGTCTCCTCTTCAGTCTCTTCACCAACCTATCCCACTCTCCCACCCCCCACACTCACACACACAACTTTTCCACACAATGGCAACCAAAATCCTCCTCATAAACGGGCCCAACCTCAACCTCCTCGGCACCCGAGAACCTACGCACTACGGCTACGAAACCCTCGCCGACGTCGAGACAACCGCAAAGAAACAAGGCGAAGATGCTGGCGTCGACTTGCAAACTTTCCAGAGCAACCACGAGGGTTTTATTATTGACCGTATACACCTGGCTCGTCTTGATAAGGTGGATGTGATTATCATTAATCCGGGTGCGCTTACTCATACTTCCGCCGCTATTAGGGATGCCCTCGTCGGTGTCGATATCAAGTTCATTGAGGTTCATGTTTCGAATGTTCATGCAAGGGAACCGTTTAGACATCATTCGTATATGAGTGAAAAGGCCTGGGGAATTGTTATTGGTCTCGGCGTTTTTGGGTATAAAGTGGCCGTGGAGCATGCCATTTTGAACTTCAAAAGAGAGTAATTGTATTTCTTGTCGTTGCTGATGCCGCTGGTCTCAATGCTCATGTTGCTAGCAATGCTACGAGTCTATCCATACATATACGACATGGCTTCATGTTCAAATTATCTGTCTTCGTCTTATAATAATAGTCTTCATGAATTCAATTTACCAAAATCAAAACCTTCTACATCAAACACACGCACACCCGATAATGAAACGAAATAAGTTGAAAATACAGAAACAAAAAACACGTAAAGTAGACACAAAAGAAGAAAAAAAAAATATGTAAGACGAGACTTGAAAAAAAAAAAGACACGAGACTTTTGATAGAAAGGACTACGCGCCCTTTTACTTTTGAAAATAACGAAAGGAAAAAAAAGACACCAGATTTATTTCATCAAACTTCGAACTAGTTACTCTCTTAAGCCTCAGTAGAGGGGGCAGGAGCAGCGCCGGCCTCTCCAGTAGTACCGGCAGCGGCGGCGGCAGCAGCCTCAGCAGGAGTGGGAGCATCGGTGTTTCTACCCTCAATGTAGTCATTGTAGGCAGCAACGGCGGCAGAGACACTGGTATCAAAAGCAGAATCGTGCTCGGCAAGGGAAACAAGCTCGTCGAGGTTCATGTCAAGAAGCATACCGGTGATCTTACTGGCAAGAGCAGGGTCCTGCACATTCTGGTGGTCCAGAACCTTGGGGAAGATGTACTCACCAACAATCTGCTTACGGGCCTCCTCAGGGGCGTTGTTAACAACAACAGAGAGAGGAATGCTATCCTCACGGCCGTTAGGGCCAGGTCCGTTAGGACCACGACGGCCACCACGGCCACCAGGGAAGCCGTTGTAAGGACGACCCTGAGGACGTCCACCTTGGGGGCCACCAGGGTATCCGTTGTAGACGGGACCCATGTTGAAACCAGGCACAATGGGCTGACGGCCAGCCCACTGTCCCTGAGGAGGGGGCATAACCTGCTGACGGGGAGGGTGCATCATAACCTGGGGGTTACCGCCGGGGAAGGGGCGTCCACCAGGAGGAGCAATGAAGCTAGCCTGTTGGCCTGGTCCGTAGAACATGGGGTTAGGAATGTATTGACCGGGAAGACCACCAGCAGCAGCGGCTTGCTGCTGCATACGGAGCTGGTTCTTGGCCTGAATCTGCTGCTGCAGCTGGTTGCGTCTGACGTCCTTGCGCTGAGCAAGAGCAACGTACAAAGGCTTACCAGCAAGCATGTACTGGTTCATCTCAGTAACAGCTTTGGTGGCCTCCTCAGGAGTAGTGAAGCAGACAAATCCAAATCCCTTGGACTTTCCGTGGTCGTCAGTCATAACCTTGGCAGAGGTGATGGCACCGTTGACAGCGAAGGCCTCACGGAGCTTATCGTCATCAATGCTGTCATCAAGGTTCTTGATGTACAAGTTGACACCAAGGTACTTGTTGCTCTTTTCAAGTCTAGCAGCCTCGTACTGCTTCTTGAGCTCCTCCTCGCGCTCGTACTTCTTTTGAGCACGTCCGACGTAAAGAGTCTTGCTCTTGTACTCAGTGTCGTTAAGCTCGTCAACAGCCTTGGAAGCAGCGACGTGGCCCTCAAAGTTGACAAATCCGAATCCGCGAGAGTTACCCTCAGCGTCCTTGCTAAGAGTAGCAGAGGTAATGGGGCCGTACTGGGTGAAGAGAGCCTCAAACTCCTCATCAGTGACCTCGAGGTCAACGTTCTTGACGTAAACGTTGGTAAAGTTAGCCTTAAGCTCATCAGCCTTAGACTGACGGTCCTGCTTGGCAACGTGCAAGCCAACAAAGACTTTACGGTCGTTCAAAAGCATTCCGTTGACGTTTCTGATGGCAGACTCGGCAGCCTGGGTGGTCTCGAAGTGAACAAAACCGTATCCTCTAGAAACACCAAAGTCGTCGGTGGCGATCTTGCAGGACAGAATCTTTCCAAAGGTGGAAAAGGTATCGTGCAGATCCTTGTTGTCGATAGCGGGATCAAGGTTCTTGATAAAAATATTACCAGCACCAGTGCGACGCAAAGAGGGATCACGCTGAGACCACATAATGCGACAAGGGCGGCCCTTAATAGGGGAGTAGTTAAGCTCAACCAAGGCACGCTCACCATCAGCAGTGTTGTGGAAGTTGATGTAGGCGTATCCAAGAGATCTCTTGGTAACGACATCACGGCAAACACGAATGGAAGCAACAGGGCCAATCTGGTTGAAGATCTCAAAGAGCATGGCCTCGGAAACAGAGGGGTCGAGTTCGCCAACGTAGAGAGAGGCAGCGGAAGTAGCCTCATTAGAAGCCTCACCAGTCTTAGCGGGGGCAGCCTCAGCAGCTTGGGGAGACTCTGTGGCGGCAGGAGCAGCGGAGACCTCAGTGGCCTCTACAGTGGTATCTTGGAGGGTGAGCTGCTCGAAAGCCTTCTCGGCAGCAGAAACGGAAGCGTCACCAGACATTTTCAGATGGGTATACTAAGGGTAGTAGTATATGGACAAGAGGAGATCTTTTGAAGGATTCTTCTTGTGGGTAAAGATTCGACGAAAGAGAGTTGAATCCTAGTTGGCGGTGTTGAGTCAGTATATATCAAATTTATCAGGAATAAATTTCAATATATTGAAGCAAAGGGCTTTGGAAGGGGATTTTATATGGATTTTATATTTTTTTTGGGCTTTTCTGAATTTTTTCAATTTTTTTTATTAACAGCTGAGGTTGAATAAAAAAAAAATGGACGAGGCAAGCGGGTTCAGAGGTGTGGAGGAGAGGTGAAGAGTAAGAAGAAGAAATCAAATCCAGAAAATTTTCAAGTTTATTTTTTTCATTTCCTGTGATTTTTTTTTTATTGCGCTAAGAATTGTTGTGTAATTGATATGCCCTATTTGGGTTTATTACGTTAAGATTAGGTAAGTGCAGTCCTGTAGGTTTAGGTTCTTCTGCTTTGGGACAGGGAACTTGAGTGTGAACTTCAGTGTGAACCTCAGAGTGAACCTCAGTGTGAAGCACATGCCGGTAATACGCGGTTACAGGCCAGGGCTAGCGAGTACAGAGTTAACCTTAAGGAAATCACCATTTCCATATACTACAGTATTGTAAAACTGACCGAAATCACGGCTCTTACATGTGGATCCATGGGAAGCGTATGCAAAGGTCCTCATTAGACTATAATTATATATATTCGCACTGGCTACTTTGTTGCAATCTCTAGTATCACATTCACACCCGTGGCAATGGCCCAAAACAGCACTGTTATAGTTCCTAGCGTCCTGGACAGCCTCCAATCGTTGAGCGGCACCGCTATTAGCAGGAACACGAGAGTGACCAAAAGTGTCACGCTTGAAATCACCAGCGTGTTTGACAGCTCAACGTGATACCCGTCTCCAACAGGCATTACCAACAGACCTGAAACACCCACTCCAACCAAAATGTTGAGCATGGGCCCCCCGAAACACGCAGACAGTGCCATCATGGGAAACCCCATTCTGGCAACCGTCATGTTTGCAACAAGATCGCCCAGTGAGTTACCAACTGCAAACACTGTGAGACCCAAAACGGCGTCGGAGATGTGGAAAATGAGGCCAAGAGACTTTAACACGCCGACCACTTCGTTGGCAACAAGAGATACCCATGAGATGGCTATAACAAATCCGACAAATGCCAGTCCCTGCATATAGAGGGGAGCGCGGTTTGCTTCGGGGACCAAGAAAAAAATCAGTAATAACATGGCTGCTGAAACTGTAAATGCGTAGACTGTTAGTGCAATGAGTGATGTGTCGCTGTCGGCAAAGCCGCTCCAAGAAACGAAAAGGGGACCAAGAATAGCTTGAATAGTCAAAAGCCATCGGGTCATGGATATATACACCTTGGTTTTTTCTGGTGCAAAAAAGTACTGGGGATCTTCCTCGGAGGTTTGTATTGTCTCCTTTTCAATGGCCTCAGACTCAATTACTGGGACCGTAACAGTAAGAAATAATATGGCAGGCGCAGTCACAATACACATAATCCAGTTAATCCAAGATTTACTCCGTATGCCTTGTAAGGAAGGACAGAGTGTGATTAATATGTACCCCCATTCTCCAAAAGTTTTTGTGATTCTTTCACGAACCTTTGAAAACCCTTCGCGATTGGGGTAATTAGTATGTTGCGGAGATGCAACAGAAGAGTTGCTGTCATGGGTGAGAAAAGTATCATTGGGATCATCTGTATAGCGATCTAAATTGGGGGATGTGGCTCGCTCGTAGTCTGCCGATGTATATCCAACAGGTTCATATACCTCATTATGAACATTCGTTACAATAACATGAGGCACAGACCTGTTTGCATCAAAAGAGATGGCTGGCGCTGAATTAGCTCGGGCTCTGGCGTCATCTCTAGGGAGCTCAAGATGAGGGTGTGATGTGGCCTGCCGAGGTTCCACCGCATCGGAACTCAACGTATTCTGAAGTTGAATGCTTACCCCAGACGCAGTTCTTGCTCTTCCAAGCTGCTCCAAAACGCCACGGAATTCCATTGCTCCGAATAAAGAAGGCCGGATCGATGCTCTCGTGGACGGACCAGGAGAGAGACTGTCGGTGTTAAAATGAGTATCTAAACGTAAATTGGGGGTTCGTTGTTGGAGTCTACGTATCCTCATAATGCGAGTGAGCTCATTATATGCTTCTTCTTGTTCCTCTTCGGACTGCTCGTGCCAAACAGGCAAGGCGCTTAAGGGAGATAACGGCGACAAAGATGTATCGTGTAATAATGGGCCAGCCGTTCTAGGGGAAACTGAAGGTGAGCCAAATCCAGCAAAGTTGAAGTTCTGCGTTAGAAGTGATGGATCATCAACGATTTCTTCGTCAGCCTCTATGTTGACCTCATGGCCAAGTTCAGTGTAAAAATCGCGGGCTCTGGTTTCTACCAAATACAAACGCCTCCTTCTCGCGTTGTACCAGTGCCAGGCGACGACGAATAATACATAGACAACGTATATGACAAGCATAGTGACACACTCCCACGTCTTGAGCACCCCATCCGAGATGCAGTACAATGAAAAGGCAACGGCAACTGTGAAAAATACGGCATCGCGTAGGAACGACTTGCGTGCAACCTTGAATGGCCGGATTATGGCCATGGCGCCTGTCACAACCGCAGTGATGAAGCAAGCGGCGCCGACGAGTTCTCCAATGGCCAGACTTCCCGACCCAATTTTCATGGCCGCATACGTCGAAAACACATCTGGAGATCCATTACCGAGCGCCAAAAATGTTACACCTGCCAGCGACTCTGAGAGCCCCAGCATTTTAGAGATTGTATTTAAGTTCGGGCACAAATAGTCGGATGCCGCGACCCCAATAACTGTAAACAGTACGGCTAGCCATAGAACCACGGTCGAGAGAAAAAAAGCTCCTGCTATCGGCGAAGCAGCGCAGTAGTAAACTTGGGTGTAGTCGAAGTACCCCAGGCGATCATCCTGGCAATATTGGCGGACGAATTGACATTTATCGACTGCCTGGCGAACGTCTTCACAGGTCAAGCTCTCAGCAGTCGCCAGTACAGTTGAAGCAAACACAGCTACTAGTAAAAGAGCCAGTATCTTGCTGGGCATGCTGAAGTGTTTGAGGCGACTTGTTGCGTAGGGCTGTATGAAGGGTAATTTTGGAATATTAAGAGGGTGCGAGGTAGGAGCTGGCAGGACGTGAAATTAACGACTGTGCATTTGCTTAATTAGGAAATTGCTTTTAGATCTAATTGATATGGGTTGGGTATTTTGAGATCTGCCACGTGCATTATTAGTAATATATATTTGATTACACAATGATGACGTCAGTGTGATTACTGCATACTTAGCTAATTATTACGCGGCTTTCTCTAGGCTAAAAATAACTTTTTATACAGTACACTGGGGTACAGTAGTCTACACTGGGTACAGTACCTTTTTACAGCGTTAACTTGCCGCGTCCAAATATTTTGAAGCAGCGAAACGATTATTGTTATGGGCTTCAACTGTCGCTTAAAAGGCTTGACTTAAAGGCTTCACTTAAAGGCTTCACTTAAAGGCTTCACTTACCGTAAAAAGCTTCACTCAAAAAGCTTTGATTTGTGTAATTTTATTTGCAAACTGGTAACGGGCCAACGGCAGTTGCAAAGCCCCAATTAAAGATCAGCAGCAGCCTCCAAGGGCACAGTACGTCTCCAGTTCTCTTGTATACAGTACACGTTACTGCGTAATTTCTAACGTGCAGTAAGGGATAATATTCGCCCATTGACGCTGTTTTTGATCCTTTTTAAAAGGGTAACTCTCCCTGTGCGGGACCTGACAGTCTAATTAATACTGCGGAATCAGTGCGTTATTGCTCAATTGTTAGGACTGAGGTCTACGGCTGGACGTATAGTCTAGTCCACACCTGAGATCATTCCTTGTAGCCCTACTGCGATATAACTTATATCAACTCCATACTCTACTTAGAGTCTACTTAGAGTCTTCTATACTGCACTTTTTATTTCTGTAATTTTAATCTGCTACAACATTGCAATAAATGGTCAACTTGCTCCTATTCATCAAGACTCCATAAACGCATTTGAATCACACACTCAAAGCTTCAAGGATCTACGAATGGTTGGCATGATTCCAGGACATTGGGCATTTAAGCGAATCATCTCTGTCGTCTCTGCCTTTGCCATAATTGTCATTGGCTCAACATGTCTGTTGAAGCTAAGCCAGCCCTCTGGACATGCATCGCAATCTGCTTCACAACAAGGCATTTCTAAAGACCCCTATCGACGGCCGCCTCCCTCTATACCGTATTATGACTACACTCACGAACAAGCTGGCCAAGCTGAACAAGCCAAGTATCACGACACTGGCGACAATCTCAGCTTGAAATCCTTCAAAAACTCTCGACTCAGCTACCACTCTGGAATGGATGCTTTTCGGTTCATGCCAAATAGCGCATGGCGACCGGCGGATGCTTACAAACACGTTCATTCGTCGAGCAATAGACCTACAATGCCTGGTGTTGATACATTTGAGTCCAAAGCAGAATACCTCAAACAACCCCTCATAGCAGACTACGCAAAAAATGCGGACAAAATATTTCTCATGATCAAGACCGGTGCTGAGGTACTTTGGCAAAGGCTCCCAATTCACCTTGCTACTACCCTCACCAGAGTCCCCTACTTTGCACTGTATGCGGATGTGGCATCTTCGGTTGGCGGTCATGAGGTCATTGATATCCTGCAGAATGTGACTGATGCCACGAAGCAACACCGACAATTTCACATGTACCGTCAACTGAACGAGCTTCGACAAGTCCACGGTGCAGTCAATCCCTCCTCTACCGCTGTGGAAGGAGGCTGGGAACTCGACAAATTCAAAAACATCCCTATGCTACTTCATGCTTATCGCGCAGCACCCCATTTGGACTGGTTCATTTTCATGGACGCCGATTCTTACTTCATGATGGACAATCTTATGGACTACCTCAGTACTCTCAACCCTAATGAGCCATTATATATAGGACACCCCGCAAGGTACGGTGATGTCGTTTTCAATCATGGAGGCAGTGGTGTTGTTTTATCACGCAAGGCTATGGAAGTGTCCTTTGGAAAACACCCTGAATGGGGAACTGAAACAGAACACCATGCACTTGGGGTCTGTTGTGGAGACTACATGGTTGCCCATGCCCTTTTAAAAGCGGAAATCAAGCCTCAGCGAGGTATCGCAGAGAGCTACTTTCAGGGCGAGAGCTACCAAAAGATGGAGTTTGAGCCAGTAAACTGGTGCCGAAAGGTGATTTCTTTCCATCACTTACATCCAAGTGATGTTGAAACTCTATGGGAGTACGAACGGCTTATTGGACCAGAGCGCCGAAAGAGCATTCGGTACTATGACATTTATCAAGACTTCGTGGCGCCGTATATCCACAAGACGATGCTCCAGTGGGATAATTTTGCATCATCGACCGTTTATTCTAAGCAGGATGATGAAGAAGAAGCACAGAACGGAGAAGCTGAAACTGGAACAGACGAGAATCTTGAAAACGACGGCAAGCTTTCTGAACCACGACCATGGGAAAGCCTGGAAGCGTGTCGCCAAGCTTGCGAAATAGACGCTAAATGCCTATCATGGCGCTTTCTGCCCTACGAAGAATACTGCGGCATTGACAAGGCCATACGACTAGGCGTACCTTATTTCTCGTGGGTCAATCCAAAGGACGAAGAGGATATGAACAAAGCCGACATTACATCGGGGTTCATGATTGACAGAATTAGGAATTTTAGACGGAAAACTACAAAGTGCGACGCATTATACAAGGCCAACAATAGGGAATTTCAAAAAGATTCTTATCGGGAAGGCTGGTACTCTCGTCTACAACAGGAAGAATCGGAGTATAATGCGTTCGAAGCTCTCCCTGATGAAGAAGAGGAGAAGGCGCAATACCGAAATAATGTCGAGACTACTAATGCTCGAGCGAAAGCGCAGGCAGCCGAGTACAAGGCGAAAAAGGCAAAGGCAAAGGCAAAGGAATTGGAATTGGAAAAGCAGCGCAAGGAGAACGAACAAGCACCACGCCTGGAAGCAACAGAAGCTTAAGGCAGGTAGACCTTTTTTTTTTTTCTCGTTAAAATTTAAAGAACGGGGGGGATCACTTGGATCTTAACTACACGCAATATATGCACTTATTTATTCATTTCAGAACAAAGCTTAGATCTATACAAATATCGATATAGATATATCTCTAGATGTTTTAGACACTAATTTAAACCTGTGTTTTTTAACCATCACGCTCCATCTGATTATGTTCTCATATCTAGTCAGGCTAGCCTAGCTATAGTCAGAGAGACAGTTAACGTTGAATTCATTTTAGGAACGCAGATGGGCTCTGCGCAGGTGGTGATCAACACTGCCATCGCTCTACCCAGACTAGAGTCACTAAACTGACCCAAGTCATAATTCGAGCGGTCTCGTTACTCTCGGACTTATCTTGGCATAATTCTCATTCAGAGACACAACCTGGAAGATAGAGCTAGGTTTAAAAAAGCAACCGATATCCTCATAATTCAAATTCAAATTCAAATTCTAATTCAAATTCAAATTCAAAATTTACTTCTCACGAAGCATCGATATCATATCTATCTCCAGTTATAATTATTTTTTGCTTTTGCCTACTCTAATTCCATCAGCCTAAGCCTTCTTCTTCCATTCAGAATTTTTTTTTTTTTTTTTTTTTTTTTTTTTTTGGGGTCTCTTCCCTCCCTCTCTTCCACCCACTCCTCCCCTCCCGCTAGCTCCCCTTTCTCTTAACAAAATTCCCTTCAGGCCCAACACCCTTTCTTTTCTCTTTTCTCTCCCTCTCGGTCTCTCTCTATATCTCATGCCGTACAATGATCCGTTGGCCTTCCTGGAGGCCCCAGCTCTTGGTACAGTCATTACGCCATTATCCACATATCTAGGTTACCATTTATTGCCTCGTCACTGCCATGAAATCATCTTGGCTGCCTTATTATATCATACCATATTCATTGGGTCGTCGAAACTCAGTCCGCATCTGTTTAAGGGATACAAAACTTTACCCCGTCGCACTAAAATCAACTTTGATATTCATGTCGTGTCCATGGTGCAGTGCTCGCTGATCTTGTCGCTCTCGGCTCCGTTGTTTAACGACCCTAACCTATCGGACCATGTCTACGGGTATACGCCGTACGCTGGATTCGTGTCCGCCATGGCTGTTGGCTACTTTGTATGGGACGCCATCACGTCTCTATACTACGTCAAGTACTTTGGTGTCGGCTTCGCTGTCCATGGCGTCGCCGCTGGATTCGTCTTCTTGCAAGGAATGAGACCCTTAATCCTCCACTACTGTCCTCACTTTTTACTGTTTGAGCTATCTACGCCGTTTCTAAACATCAATTGGTTTGCAACGCATTTGCCGGACAGCCCGATCCCTTTCAAAGCACGCCTAGTGAACGGCGTGTTCCTCCTTCTTGCATTCTTTTTTATCCGTATCGCTTGGGGATTCTACATGGCAAAGTACGTATTTGAAGACTTGTTTGTCCTTCTCGCAAGTCAGGACCGTACGCACTCACAATGGGTCTCAATAGGCATTGTTGTGTCCAACTTTTCGCTCAACTTTTTGAACGTATACTGGTTCTACAAAATGCAAAGCCTCGCTAGAAAGGCCATAAGTGGCCCCTCTATCGCCGAATCAACAATCAAAAAACATTAGAATTTAGAGAGATAACGTTTAACCTAACACGAGAAAAGAAGCGAGAAAAGAAGAAGAAAAGAAGAAGAAAAATTCCCACAGAAACACTTAAAAAAAAAAAAAATCTAATTCCTGACAAAAAACGGATCGTTCTTGTATTTGAGGTATTCGGGTCGTTCTAGTGAGTTCAGTGCTACCTGAATGTCGATATTGATATCTTCAATCAGCGCTTCCTTTGACACATAATCCAGCTCTGGTCGAATGTAGCCCAATATCACAAACGAAATATCAGCCCCATAAAACATGTGTGCGTACTTGTGAATGATGTGAATTTCGGCGCTTCTTTTCTTATTTCCATAGAACGGGTTCCAGCCCACGCTCATAACCATGGGAAACACCACACCCTTATCCACTCCGTCTTGCAAGAGGTCTCCATAGTTGTAATCCACCACCCGGTCACAGGGGATGGCGGCCTCCGCTGCGGTCTGCTTGACTTGCTCCGGTGTGCAGCTACTGGGGTACACTGCGACCCATCCGTAGTAAATCCCCGTATCGCCCTCTATCCCGCTCGTGGCGTCCAGGATATCTTTATATGACGACTGTGGGATGTTTGCCGTGGGGATTCCTAGGTCCGAAGATCCCCGCCCGAACCCCGAGATAACTTGAGTGGAGGAGTATAGTGGGTATGGTTTGCGAGGGGTTTCGGGGCCAATAATTTTGGGTCGCTCATTACGGTCTGCCGTCATTGCGAAATTGTATTTTACCGAGAGAGAAAGAGAGAGAGAGAGAGAGAAAAAAAAAAAGGATGAGAAAAGGTGTTAGAAATGGTTGAAGCTAGATTGATAATAATTAACAATTGAAGTTGATGGTGAATGATTCCACCGAAGAGCCTTGGTCTGAAATATCCGTAATCAAATACTTGAGCACGGGGCAAGGGCTGCCTCATTGGAGTTTGTGACCCACGGAATCAGCGCACTCGTTAACGTTAACAGCTAGCTGGAGCTGCAGCGGTAGTGGCGGTAGGAGGTTTAGTGGAAGACGAAATGGTTTCATTATTAGCACTGAGCAGTGATCTCATGGAGACTAGAATGAGGGAAGATTGTTTTGCTGCCGGTGTATTGATGTCTTGATAAGAAAAGGACGTTCGACAGGAATTAAACAGCTTATAAGGCCTTTAAATGGCAAGAGTAAATGGTAATATCAATTTTATAACCTGTAGGAACTCATGAGCACTCGAGAACTGGAGCTATTAGCCTTGTTATCAATGCATATGTAGAGACCTAATTACTGGTCAGAAGACATGAATCAATAACTTTCGTTAATAACTTTCGTTAATCAGTCCTTGAAGGCCATGATTTTTCAACTCACCCACCCAACATATCCCCAAACCCTGAAGAAATTTCAGAACTTTTGATTTGCCCTCTGCTCACCTCCATCACCATCATATAATCCGCTTAAGATTTTTTTTTTCACACACAACCAACCAATCCAATCCCAAACAAAATGTCTGGCTTCAAGAGCTGTACCAGCAGCACCAGTCGCCTACTTGGTGCAGCAGCGGCACAACTTCCCCACAACTATAGCCTCCTCGGAGGTCGCCATGGATTCCATACCACTACTTCAGCGTTCAAAGCATCTGTGAGCATCAAAAAACCCGTGCATCACACTATCGACTACAAGAACGCGCAAGTGTCTGACCGGTTCCGGGAACTCCTCGTGCCCAAGAACTCGGTTCTTTCCACGTCATTCCGGCCTATGGCCGTTGCCGCTGACCGCGTTTCAGACCATCATACTAGTACTGTCGAATCCGATATGCTCCTTATTACTTATTTCCATCGCGGTGCTGAAAGGAAATCGGGCCAGAAGTTCCGCGAATGGGATGGCACGTCCCCTTATCATTATAATAGAGGACCAAAGCCGCCAAGAGGATCTGTCGTGGAAACCCCTGATGTTCATAGGACGACCCATAAGAACTTGCCGCAGATTACGGGGATCTCGCTTAATTCGTTTGTGAAGGAGGGTCGTGAAAATAGTGATGCGGTGATTCCGGCTATTTTGCAGTTACAGCAAATTACTGGTGTCAAGCCTGATGCGGTTTATTCAAAGACTAATGTTCCGACTTGGCGGCTTCGCAAAGGTGTCCTTATTGGAGCCAAGGTTTCTATCAAGGGACGACCAATGAATCAATTTTTGTCTACTTTGGCGGAAATTGTTCTTCCTAGATCAAAAACTTTCACGGGAATCTCGAATGCTGCTGGAGATCGGTATGGAAATATTACCTTTGGCTTGACTGCTAATGATGTGAGATACTTTCCTGAAATTGAAGGCAATCAGGAATTGTGGCCAAGGACTTTTGGTATGGATGTCACTTTGCACACTACTGCTCAAGTCGATCCCCATGCTAGAACTCTGCTTAGTGCATATGGATTCATCTTTGAAGGTAAAGAGAAATTCCCTACCAGATGGTAATTTTTTGGAATTGTAAAAATAAAGCTACCTGTTACTGTACATATATATATAGAAGAGACTGAGAAAGCAGAAGAGAGAAACAAAAAAAAAAAAAAAAAAAGAATGCTTGTATATATTATTACTCCTTCATGACAAGTTTGATTCTTATTATACCCGTACTGTACTTTTTTTTTATAAACCCTATATCTAGCTTGCAAGAGCCTTCTTACTAGCAGTAGCAGACACATGTTGTCTTTGAAGCTCAGCGACACGGTCACCCAAGGAAAGCGCAAGTCCTTGACCCTTAGATCTAATCCGGACATGCCCCGTAATTTTTCCATTCGAGTCCTTTTCAATCGACAAGTTTGCGAGTGCATCTTCGCCAAACGTGCTGCGCGCGTGCAAGTTTGCACTGAGGAACTGGCAGTCATCTTCATCCTCTTCGCCGCCATCTCCAAGAGCACTATTAGTTAAGCAATTCATGTTTGTATTTTTCATGAGGTAGGCCAAGAATCCGCGCAGCGACTTCCATTGCACAGAGATATTGACCTTGTTCTCCCACTCAAACTCGCTCCACATTGTGCGGAACTCCGTCTCATTGTAGTGGCCTGGCTTGATATAGTCCATAATGTCAACGTGCACGTCGTTCAAAATGACAATGTTGCCGTCGCTGCCAGAGTGGCCCTCGTAAATCACATTACCGAAAATGACACCAGCGTCGGCAGATGAAACCTTGATGGTAGCCTGAATGCTGTGGAAACTTTGAGGACCAACGTTGTGAGGCGTAGGTTGGCTGAAAACCTTGAGGTCTCCAAGGGTCGCAAATTCAACGTACAAGTTCTGTAGCGTATCAAAAGTCTGGTTGAAAATCAAAACGTCAAGAACAATGTCAAACTGGTGCACGTTAACGAAAGCCTCCACATAGACAGAGTCGGAGTAACCTGTAAGTTGAACAACGCGGCTGAGTTTGGAAATGGGCTTATCGGTAGACACCTTTGAAGTTCCAGAAGCTCTAGCAATGTCCTGCTCAAGGTCATCAGTAGGGGTAGTTGCAATGGTGGTTTGCGCGAATTGTCTAAATACAACACTCTCATCGACTTGTGTAGCGTTCTTTTTCTTTTCTAACGCATTAGTCTCAGCACGCTGCTTTTCTTGAGCTTGTACAATGACCTTAAATGCCGCTTTACTATCTTCCAAGAAAGCCTTCTCTAATACGGGTTCCTTGTATCCCTCGGCGAGAACCTTGATACATGAAAATATGCGCTCAGAAGTGTCTTCGTCCATCTTCTGAGTCACGATCTCAGACTCACTAACACGAAGAATAGAGGTCATGATTAACAGTGCCTCAGCGCGCAAAGCATTCTTGCGGGCCTCGTTGCTACTAATCTTTTGGTATCGCAGAACCAGTTTGGTAAGAGTGGAAGACAATACCGCAGCGACAAAGTAATTGCCGCTGAGAATCAGGTTTCTCAAAGGAGGACGATTGGCTTTGTGCTCTTCTTGGGCCTCTGACGAAAATGCGCTTTCAGTAGCATAGGTACCATCGGCTAAAACCTTAGGTTTGTGATGCTCGGCAGGCTTGGAAACGACAGACTCCTCCTCTTCGCCAGCAGAAAGTAGACGTCTTTCAGAAGCCAGAATGGGAACTTCGCCCAAACTTTTGCGGATGTGGATCCAGGCTTCTTGAATGTCTTGCTCTTCCAAGCTGTATTCACCAATAATCCAAAGAGCTCCTCTATAGACACCACTGGCACGTACAGTCTCAATAGTCTGAAGTAATCGACTGAGAATGGAGGCTCTAAGGTTGGGGAAAATTTCAACAACCTCCTTTACAAAAGAAATAACATCAACTGCGGCGGTCGAGTTACTGTCACCAATGAAATCCAGCAAAAGGTCAACGACGCTTGCAGCGACTTCGGCAAACCGAATAGCACAGGTGTGGATGGCCTGGATGAGAAGCTGTCTGTACTCAGAGTTTTTGTCATAGTTGTGGTTGATGGTTTTAGTAAGCTCTTTCTTCAAGTAGTTAACAACGTCGTCAACGTTTCTGCTTGAAACCATACCAAGGGCAATCTTAAGAACCTTCTTGCGTACGTCCAGATCGGGACTGGAGAGTGCTACAAGAATGTCCATTGTGAGATCGTTAAGTGTGTTGGGATTTTGAAGATGCAACTGCTCAACGCGGTCAAAGACAATAAGTTTAACGTTGTTATCAGGCTCCTTGACAGCCAACTCAACAAGTTTGCTTGCAGCACCTTTGATGGCATTAGGATCCGAAGAAAGCTTTGTCAAAGCAATGGCAGCTTCATAGATGGCAGTGTTAGAGGAGGACTCGAGAATATCAAACATGATGGACAAGTAGCTCTTTTTCAGATCGGGGTTCTGAATAGCATCTCTGCGAATAAACTCAATAAAGGCAAGCTGCAAAAGTTCGTCTTGGGTAGCAATAGTTTGGTACTTCTGCTGCAAGAAACTGAACGCTCTATCGCGGTCCAAGTTACTCAGGGCCACGAACGCATTTCGAATACAGGTGGCATCAGTTTCGGTTTCGAGGAAAGTGTTGATGAGCTCAGCAGCATCGGGAATATGGTGTGAAGCATAGCTTGCAATCGAGTAGACGGCAAACACAGCGTTCTTACGGACATAGGCATGTCTGTGCTCCAGGCAAGACAGAATGGAGGGGATGAGAGGATCCAACAGATCAGCCTCACGAAGCTTACACAAAAATCTCAGTGTTTCACCTCTGATGTACTCGTTAGGATGCTGCAAATCGTTTCTGATAGCGTTACAGACAAGAATCATCTCCTGCTTGAGTGTTCCGTCAGGCTGGAGCTTGGGGCAGATTTCCCAGTAGAAATGGAGCAATTTCTTCAGCTCCTTGTTCTTGGAAGGCATGACAAAACGGATAATGTGCATCAAGAGCTCAGGCATGGAATTACCATTGACCATGATGACCAGAAGTCGCTTCATAGCATCGACTTTTGCTTCATCGCGACCCTTTTCAAACAGGTTTTTGAACTCCTGAGCAGAGGGTTTCTCCGTCGGATTGTCCTAGAAAAAAGTTAGCAACAGCTATTGGTCACTCAGACAGCACTTACATCGTAGATCATGGAATACTGCGACATTGTAAAGATGGCTGGAAATATGGTCCGTAGTTTGAAGGAGGAAGAGTCTCTTGGTGGTTTTCAATTACGTGGATGAAATATCACGTGAAATCAAAGTTAACACGTTAACACGAAGAACTTTTAGGAATTCCTTAGACAATGATTAGAGTACGCGAAATTTGAATAAATTTTGGAATTGGTCTAGGCATGGATATGATGTGAAATCTTGAATATACGGTAGTGTTAAAATATAGTGGAAAGGACCAAGGCAGACTGGATATCTGAATACGCGATACGGGGGAGGTTGCCAATACTGTAGGCTTGACGGCAAACGAGACGCACAAAACGGGACTCATCTAACCTGGCGCCCGCCTCTTGGGCCTCGTGAAACAATCGCTCAACACTGAAGGGACTGCAGTAGCCAGGGAATAGCGAGTCATCGTCAACTCTATCCAATCGATCGTAGTTAGTACACCTTAAACCCAGACGGACCGAAGTAATGACCCTCGCCATGTTGAGTCTCTCATTTTTGCGAAACTCTTTGCTAAAGACTCGCTCTAGTTCTTTGTACCTCTCCTTCACATAGCAATCCAAAAGATACAGCAAACACAGACGGAATATTTGCTCAGCTATAGATTCAGGAATGCTATCAACTGTGATTGCAGATTTGATAGTTCCATCCAAAAGTAGGGCCGCAAGTCTTCGTAGCTCCGCGCGCTCCAGAACTGCGTCCTCAAGAGTTTCTTGAGCATGCATTTGCGAAGTCTCTAGCAAAAAGTCATTGTCCATAATTTCTGGTCGTAGCAGCGAAACTAAACGGGAAGAGTTCGATGTATTCGACCCGCCAATGAAATTTGGAGACAGGGAAGTAGAGGCCGCGGGAGTAGCTTCTGAACTTGACATTGGAGAGAGGTGGGATCCAAAGAGATACGAAGGAGTGCGTGCTTCAGCTTCAGTAATTCGACTTCCCTCCAAGTCAAGCGGTTGAAACGCGAATTCAGTAGGAATCTGCATATTTCGCAAAAGATCGACTGAGGGAAGCGGTAATAAGGCGGCGGCCTTACTTGTTGTGTCTGCAAGGTTTTCCAAGAAGCTGCTGTTGTGATTTGTAGATGAGAAATTAATGGTTTTTCGAGATTTAGGTATTAACGTGCTTTCGGCATGAGCATATTGTGACGTCGACGAGTTGCGACCATCTGGTTCGGTGTGTTTACTGATCAAATCCTGCGGAAATCCTTCAATGAAGCCATTTTCGGGATTTGTCAAAGAAGACGATAAACTTTTGCTGGCCGTTGAAGCTGCCAATGGTGCAGTGTTTGGTAACGTGGATGTGCTGTCGGACTCACTGTTATCATGGCCCTTTTCACTTGCCGCCTTCCTGGGGCCAGCCAAATGTGTATCGGTCTGAGATGTATGTGTTGGCCGACTCTCTTTCTTCGCCATTAACCGCTCAAACTTCATTCCCGCAGCAGCAAACGACTGCATCATGGTGTGGTTTCCTTCACGAACAGCGGCTGCGATACCTAGCTCATATAGGTCACGGAATATAACTTCAGTACCTGATAGTATAGACTCAAGAAGAGTTACTTGGTCATGAAGGTCTGATATTGCGGTATCTTTCTTTTGCCGATACGTGCGCTGTGCTAACCTCACTTGCGCCCGACGCCTCTAAAGCGCTACTGTAAGCAGGTGCTAAGGTTCATAACCATATGAATATGAAAGAAGAAAAAAAGAGCTTACCTCAGTTTGAGATTGGGCCGAGCGCTTGACAGGGGGCCTACCGCGCTTTCCTGTTTTTATTGTTAGGGTTGGTTGGTCGGCGTCACTAAGTTCTCCAAAATGATCATGAAAGTCAGATTGCATGGGCTCTCCCAAATACGGAGCCTTGGTGACACTCATGACTATAGGTGCTGAGAATAAGTTGAGTACAGTATGTCTTTTTGTGAGTTCTCTCTCCAGTCTTTGGCCTGGTGGTGCAAAGGATTATTCGCGAGTGGCGAAGGCGGGAAATAGTTGATTTTAATAAGGGAATTCGCAAAAAAGGAAAATTTCAAAATTCTGACTGTTGAAAGCTGGAGGGTCTTATAAATCACTATGGAATAAGTATGAATGGTTATAACGGTAAATCATTATTTTTTTATATGGCTTCTGCTGGAGATATGAGCGTTATTTGTATGCTCCGCCAGTGGTTCAACACAACGAGCCCCTAATTCCAGGTTTCGCAATGGGTCAATCGGGATTCGGGAGTCGGGAGTCGGGGTTTGTAGTTAGTCCGATTACCTCGACATATGGTGCTGGACCACTGCTGGTAATGAATTCAAGCGAGCGAGTTTAATAAATAAAGAAGAGAAAAAGATGCAAGCCATTGAACTTGAACTTCCTTGTTAGCGTTGAGGCCGAGAATATTATCATTTCAGAAATGCTAATAACGCGTACCGACAGGATAAGACCGTCTAGGAGGTGCAGGCGAACCAGCGGATGAACGGGGCCCAAAATCGTCAGCACCACCAGGCAGGCGCTGTTCACCCAGGTCCTTATGTGATCGTACAGACGACGACGACGAGGCTGCTGCTGCTGCTGCTGCTGCTGTTTTTGTTCCCCGTGCTGCCGCATTCTTTTCTTTAATCTCCTTATACGCTTGACGCATGAGACGGTAGCCCAAGTGAGTTTTGCCAATGAAATGGTCAGCAAGACGACGGTCATTATCAAGACGAGACAAGTAAGCGGCACAAAGTACACATACTTGCAGTTTTTGATGGCCTGAGAAACCTGCTTGGTCGGCCAGGACGTGCAGCTCGCGCTCCCGTTTGATTTTGGCCTGCTTGAGCTGTTCAATAACATCAAGCTGTTCCGCCGCCTTAGTAATTTCACCCGCCTCTCCCAAGAGCTCAAGCTCCTCCAATCCCAGAGCAATCCCCATATCCAAATCCTCCATTGCCCTCGTAATTTCGTTGATTTTGTCTACATCCTCTGGCGTTCGCTCCAATCGCCGGTTGGCCGCATCAATCCGCCGATTGCAGTCTGTAATGTACTTGTCGAGGTCGCGTTCGTACTCCTTGTCAAAGTCGAAAAATTCTTTGCCGCGGTTCTTTTGGGCTTGGTACTCTAGTTTGTGCTTTTCGAGGTGCTGTTTCGGGCACCGACCAAGGTCCTGTTTTGTGCCCACGAATAAATCGTGAGGGCAGGTGCCAACTAGAAAGCTTTTGCATACCTTTGGGTCGTAAAGGTTTACGTCGTGACGCCGTGGCCCACGAGGGTCGAGCGCGTCAGCGCCCATGAGTTGCTCTAGAAGCTTTCGTTGTTCAGCTGCCATTTTTTTGGTTTTTTGGAAATCCTGTGGAAAGCCTTCAAGAGACTGTGAAAAAAGCCTTTTGTGTATGGGTCGTACAGATCAATGGGCTAGTTGAAAAATTCAATGCAAAATGATACTTACCCTAGCCCTGATAAATTTCAGCTTCAAGGCCTAAAGTTTAGCGATTTTGTGGGAATATATGGAGAACTAGAATCAGTGAATACTGCTTCATAATGACCCTCTCTGACACTCTTCAACAGGTGGTCAGTGACTCTGTGCCATATATCGTGGTCATCAATTGAGCGCGCGCGCGCACAAACATTTCACGTGACTACTTGATTTCACGACCATTTTTATGCCAGCAAAACAGTTTTTCCACGAGAGGGTAAGGTTTTTAGTTTTGGCCAAGGGCTCCTTCGATATTCGTGTCTTCACTCTCTAAATTTCAAAACCATCGTCGTCTCGTTGCTCTTTGCTCCTGTAAACCAGTTTTAATAGGGCCATAATGAAAGTTTTATCTAGCCAATTGGCAGCTTTTGCTGCAGCTATGTTGGTTCCATCGATTGTCATGGCCGAAAAATGGATCATCAAGAACGGTCAACTGGCAGTGGTCTCAGGCCGAACCACTGAATACAAACAGAGGTAAGTGTGTGTGTGTGTGTGTGTTGTTTTAAACCATTGATCTCTCTTTTTTGTTTTGTTGGTCTAATGCCATTGCAGCTTTTCCACTAAGGCCAGCTTGAACGAGGTGCCGGTTTCCTTGGGCAGCTCGCTTGAACTTACCTTCGACACCGAAAATCAAAGCGAAGAAGGACAGCACCTTTCCAATCGCGCACACCAGACTGTCGTACTACTTTCATCACCAAGCCTCAACCTAGAAATAGCTTACCCAGCTACAGTCCGTGTGAGCGGAAAGGCCAAAATTATCATCCCCTACAAGAACATTCCAGAGGCGCTCATGTCGGAATCGGCTGGTCCCTTGACACTCGAGCTCGTGGTGGCTGGCTTTGACTCCAAGATCAGCTTGGACCAGCCTGATACTGAATTCGAGGTCGAGGAAGACGTCGAGGTCGAAGAGGAACTTGAGGAAACCGACCAGGAAACTGGTGAACAAACAAGTCGTATTGTGAAAAAGACAGTTAAGCAGACTAGAAAGGAGACTAAACCTACGCCTGCTATTGTGTCGACGGTGCACACAGAACCTCTGTTGGTTACAATTTCGGATAACGTTGTGCTTTCGACCGTTAAGCACACGAAGCCGCAAAGGTTTGGGGTTAAGCCCGAAATTAAACACATCTTTAGATCTCCCCCTCAGACCCTGAATGCATACCTCGCCGCCATTATTACTGGAGGTGTCGTGGCTTCGATCTCGATTCTTTTGGGTGCTTGGTACTGGTTTGTGGGCGCTGATTTGGCAGGCCTTGGCCCCGCGCTTAAGGAAAATGCGTTGTCAAATATTGGATTCATTGTCACTATTGGGGCTCTGGAATTGACTTTCTTCAAGTATTACCGTGGTGTGAGTATCTTTGAAACTATGGGTTCTATTGCTATTGTGGCCCCCTCGTCCTTGTACTTTGGATCAAAGACTTTGAGAGATGTGCAGGCTCGTCGGATCGCTGGCAAGTTCTAAAACCACGACGACTCAACTGATAAAAACCAAATACACATAAACCAGTTTGTAATAGAAGTTATAAAATACAAGAATCAAACAAGTTAACAAACAAGTTAACAAACAATTCACGCCAGACAATTTGCAAAATTCTATCATAGTCCTTTTTTGTATTACAGATATCTTAAAAAAAATTGTTTATTTGAACGCTTTTTTTTTTTTGTGGTTGAGAGAGATGGTTTTTTTTTTCTTTTTTCACTTTGCAAAGGAAATCAATTGCAATGCTCAAGAATGAAAATAAATAAGGATGAGGATGAGAGAGAGAGAGAGAGAGAGGATGCTTGTATTCTTTTTTAATCCGAATCGGAGTCGGGGTTAGCCACAAACAGTCTAATCTTTTGAGTACCCTCTTCAATGCTTTTAACACTATTCACACTCAGAGAACGGGACAATCCCTTTGCATCATGGGCATTCGGCGGTGGTGCCAGAGAGTTCGCTTCTGGCAGTTTTGGAGACGACAGCGTAGCGGTCGACCTAATGGAAGCAGAATCAGACAATCCTCCCTCTGGAAGAAAATTTCCACCTGCTGCACCACTTGGGATCCTGAGACCGCTGCTATTGCTGCCAGTACGAGACACTGCCGCGCTACCACTGCCCATATGCTCGATCGCTGTATTGACCGATGCGCCATCGTAATCACTATCATCAGCCTCACTAGCCAGGAGCCGCGGTGTGAGATGCGAATGCCTAATATCCATTGTCCTTCGTTGGCCCGAAATCGCGCGCGAAGAGAGCGACGACACTTTGAAACCCGTAGACTCTGCAATACCAATAGGTACTCCCCAGACTGACGCAGGGATGTCGCACCATGTAGTGGCTGATCGTCGGCGCAGCTCATGTACGTAAAAGGAGCCGGAAACGTTGCTGTGCTGGAACTCCGACGACCCGCGACTGACCCGCGACGACGTGCTGCCCAGGCGCTTGTGCTGCGAAGAAGAAGCGATATAAGGTCCTGTAGCGGCGGAGTGGGCCACCGACCCACGCTTTTGCGCAGCGTTGAACTGTTTCTGGCTGCTGATACTATTGGTATGACTGTTATTACTGGCTGCCACCATGAGACCCTGTGGTATGGCTGTCATGTAAGGCGGTTGGGACTGCGAACTGGAGGTACTATGTATGCTCGAGTTTCGACGGTGTTGATGATTCGGAGCCTGATGGTACTGCTGCATCAGAGGAGCAGTGCTGACTCTGGTGAGGTGCGGGTTGGAGCTCATAGGAGTGTGGTTTGCATTAAAATTATTCGGGTTGGTGTTAATATTATTGGGGTATCCATTTAGTGGTTGTTCGTAATTCGTTAAATTAGATCCGTTGTGAAAAGCCGGCTCAACTTGCTGGCTTCTTGAAAGGCCCATAGATTTTTCTAGGTTGAAGTTAAAGCTTGAGTCAGACATGGTTTTGACGTGAGCAGCTTCCTGGCCACCAGCAACTTGCTGCAAGTGCTGAGAGTACCCTGCAGGCGAATGCCCATACTGGTAACCTGGGTTAGAAGTTGCGAAGTTCATTTGCCTGCCTGGTGAAGGCGTGCGAATAGGTGTTTGAAACTTGCTACTGGAGTACGTTGGAAGGGTAGTCGGCGGGTTGGACGTCGTGTTAGACGGCACAGTATAGAGGCTAGAGGACGATTTAGCGGGCGAAGACGAAATTGAGTTCGAGGTCAAAGAGCCTTTAGATGTGGATTGTGGATGGTTAGAAGGAAGTTGGCCGGAAGGTTGAGAAGGTAGTGTTTCATAGTTAAGCTTTGAGTCAGTGGATCCGGTTTGGCGTGAGTTTGTAAAAGGCAAGGGGGTAAGCTTCTGCTGGCCGGTATCAACCTGATGCTGAAGCTCATGATTGTGATTTACGGGCACGCGCTTCAACGGCTTTCGCCGGATTTTAAACGGAGTGGGTGCAGATGGGCTTTCTGGGACTTCCGTAGGAAGGGTACCGGTAGAGTTTTTGATGCCAAGCGGTTGAGCCGGCTCCAGCATAGACTGAACCACGGGGTAAGTCCCCGAATAAGGTGGAGCACCGTCGGAATATGGTCGAGAAGTCTGGCCTCCTGACTTTTCATGGACAAGGTCGACGCCGTGCTTGTTAATTCCGTCCGTTGTGGATTTGTTGTCATAGTACATGGTGGTGGTGTGGTGGTCGTACGAATCGGCAGCATGCTCTATTAGCCGAGAAGGAGAGGAGCGGGCCATGACTGTGAGTCGAGAAGAAGTTTAAATAAGAGGTTGGTGGTGGCCTCGTGGACTGATCTTACAAAGTGATTTGAGGAGGGTAGCACGATGGTAATTTGCAGGAGCACAAGATAGTTCAGGAGTGAACCTTGTAAATATTCTTATTTATTTTCTGAGAGACAGAATATCAATTTATCAAAGCGTGTACGGGCACTTCTAGAGGGCTAGAGTACGGGACAGGGTGGATAAAGGACAGGCAAGGGAAATGGAATCCTTGTGAGGGTTGAGAAGAAAGAAGGGAAAAAAACGACGTCTTCAGAGGAAAAAAAAAAAAGGTTTAGGTTTCTGAATACAGTGTGCTAGAAACTACAAGCGCCTTCAATGAGGTACAAAATACAGCGAATATTCATTCATGAGGCAGCAGTACATTAATTAATAACGGGCCTATTAGTACGAGATAATAATTCTATATAAAACATTTTATTCATTATAATAAACTAAGTAAAGGGACGACGTCGTAAGATCTAAAGCGCCTTAGACAGTGAGCTTGGGGCCGTGGTAGGCGAAAACTGTGTTACTGCTCTTGGAGAACGATGTAGCAATGGGCTCACGGACAGGGAAATCGTCCAAAGAAGCTCCGTAAGTGGCAACAGAGTGAGCAATGAGCTTAGTGTTGAGGAGGAAAGCATCGTACGCCAGGTTAGTGGTGTTGTCGCACAGCTGGTGGTAGCATGGATCGAAAGCAATACCAGCCTTACCGCCAAACAGCTCGACCTCTTCCTCGGTCTTGAGCACCTCAGCACCAGTAGCAATACCACCGCCTGGGATTCCGTTCTTGATGAATCCATCGTAGTCGGAGCGGCCGTCAAATGGAATCAGGGTGTAGTTGACGCCATGTGAGATGTAGTAGTCAATGTAGAGATCCTTGAGCTCTTCAGAACCGTTAGGGTTGGCAGTGTTGTTGGCATCGTACACCTGGTAGGCATAGTTGGGGGAGGCCATCATGTCGTAGTCCATAAAGAGACGGATCTTGGAGTTCTCCTCAGGGGTGAGCTTGGAAACATAGTAGTCGGAGCCTAGAAGTCCCTCCTCCTCACCAGCCCACCAGGCAAAGCGAACTTGGTTAGTAACGTTGAAGTTGGCAAGAGCAGTAGCGACCTCAAGCAACGAAATGGTTCCAGAGCCGTCATCATTGATACCAGGGCCGGCAGCAACAGAGTCAGAGTGAGCGCCAAGCATGACAACATTCTCCTTATCACCAAATTTAGTCTCTGCAATAATGTTAAACGTAGTTGAATTCTTGACATAACCATCAACCCAAACAGTAGCATTTAATGGAGCCTCGCCAAGGCTTTTGCCCCAAGCAGTACCATCCTCGTAAGTGACACCGATGGCAGCAATTTGATTGGGAGTAATGGCACCGAGAGTAGCTTGAACAGTACCCTCGCCAGCCTTGTCGTTGAAAATAATGGCAGCAACGGCACCGGCTTGACCAGCAATCTCGGACTTGGTGCCAAAAGCACAAACACCACGGCTAATCAGAGCAATTGAACCATTTGCCTCAGCAGGGTAGTCAGTAAGTTCACATCCCTGGTTGCTAACAAGAACAAGAGGAGCAGTAACGGGCTTTCTGTAGGGAGTAGGTGGAGTAAGATCCAGGGGCTTAGCTTCCAGGATGAGCTCTCCGTCAACAGTCAGAGAAGAGTTGAAGATGGTACCAGCGGGAGCATGAAACTTTTGCTTTGTGACGTTGTAGTATGGTCCCAGCATACGAAGGGAGGCCTCAATGTAGCCAAGAGTAGCGTAATGACCACCAGAGCCAATGACACGAGAAGGATGGCCTAAAGCCTTGCCTCCCTTGACAGCAGCAGCGAAGAGCTTGTCGACGCGGGCAACAAGACCAGGTTCATTGATGTACGCCTGCAGAGCCGTGGATTCAACGAGAGGCTTGATGGGGGTCCAAGGAAATGAGTCCTCGGCGGCCTTATCTGCAACGTTGAAAGGAATTTGATCTAATCTATCAGTTGCCCATTTGAAAATGTCCAGGGGAGCAGCAGAGGTGATGGCAAGTGAGGCGGCAGCAACCGCGATAGTAGTGACTTTCATTGATACTAGTAGTACTATGTTAGAGGATGAAAAGTGCCGTACGCAATGAAAGAAGCCAAACGGAGTCAATGGTGAGATTACTTACACAAAAGCCTGATATTTCAAAGGAAAGAGAGTTGGTTAGTTAATGAATGAAGGCGTGTTTGTACGAGAAGAAAAGTGAAAAGAAGGAAATGTTTGAAATGGATGAAGCTTTATAGCTTGAAGCGGATGGTGTTTATGGGTGTTTATTATCAATTGTCAACAGGCGCCATAGACGTGCTTAAGCCTATTAAAGATAACTAAAAAACAAATAAAAAATGACCAAAACGATAATATTGAGGTCTTCTCCGATTGTCTCTTGAGCAATTGCAATTAATGTCCAATTGCATTTCCTTCATATTTTTATATTTTTATAGCTTATAAAGCCTTAAACGGCATAATCCGAACTGATCATGTGCCAATTACAGCCAATAGAAATGATTCGGACTTCAGCGAGACAGCGTAGTGAGTCATCACTTAGTCATCATCAGAGCATTAAGAGGTCATCACTGAGTCAGCATTGAGTTAGAGTACTAGGTTGTGCCATTGTGGTTATGACATCATAAGCCAATTAGAGACTAACATAGATCTCACTAGAGAGTCAAGACTCGTAGAGAGACGTCGATGGAACCAAATTTCCGCTCAACAAAGCCTTTTTCTATCCCAAAACAAGAAATCCTAAAAGGAAGAGAAGTCCTAAATGGCTTCTAAAAGGCTTAATAAAGGCACATCCAAAGCAGCCATATCACCATATACGCCATATTATACGGTAGTAGTCTATGAGAAGAACTGAAGCAGCCAAAGCAAGATAAAGCAGCCAAATTTAAACAATATTCCGAGCGATTGGAATTAGTCTAGCTTGTTTCGGTAACTAAATCAGCTACAAGTCTCATGTCTTAAGTTTTTGATAAGGCCTACTCCGTGGCCGTGTCCTTGTTGGGCCTTGTCAGCACGTTCGGAGTTAACGGTCATTGTCGGACGAGAGACGGCAATTATAAACAAAAACTAGGCTCAACTACACTCAACTTCACTCAAGAGCCAGCTTCAAGTGAAAACTTTCAACTGCTGTTTTCAATCCACACTCAGTTTTCTTAGCCGATGAGGTAACCTAGGTCCCTAGGTATAGCTGGTCTAGCTAGCATCACAAAGGGTTTTTTTTGCTACAGGCCCCGCATATACCGGTAGCCAACTTAGGGGGCTCACAAAGGTTGACCTGCTAGACACCTTCTGTTGTTGCCCTAAAGTTATTCGGTAGCCACCTGAACTCGCCATCACTCGTATGAACCGCAAAAATACGCCCTTTAATCAACCCCAAAGGCATGGCACCATACGACCTAGAATCCAAGCTCTCTGACAAGTTATCGCCCGTGACCCAACAATGACCCTCAGGCACTTTAATATACTGCTGCTGCTGCTGCGCATCTTGTCCGTCATCTCCTGTCCCTGCTGACGACGGATCTACCTGGACCACGTCGCCCGCCATCCCCGTGATCCGCTTACAAACGCGTTGCTCAGGGTCTGTAGGTTTCACAGCCACGACTAGATCTCCGACTTGGCATCGTCTGCCTCGACGGCACGTCTTGTCGGCGTGCACAAAGTCGCCAGCGTAGTTTAGGGTCGGCAGCATTGAGGCTCCGTGCGTCTCGCTGAATTCGTATATGTTGGAGTGGATGAAATGAACTGTGCAGGCGCCACGTAACACCCATGAAGCGGCTCTCACTCCAACTAGAAAGCTCATCAGTGTGTTTTTATCTTTTATTTTTTGGTTTCGTTTTGGTTTTTTGTAAACGACGTATTGTACCGGTGAATGCACGTTTCTGGTGGATTGGTATGGAAATGAACTTTAATGAAGGAACAAATGAAATCAAAAAGTCTTGTTTTGAGGTAAGGGTTGTGAAACTGTAAAAACTTAGAAGGACCGGTGTAGGCCCGCGGACTTCAGAGTTCGTGATAGATTCTCTGCGCCGCAGCTCCGGAGGACTGCTACGTAGAAGTTGAGTGGTCATAAACCCTCTTGGTCTTAACGTATGCGCGCTTGAATATACCACGGAGTAGGTTAAGTAGACTAGACCTAAGTAAGGATCAGAGAAAGTCTAGTTACTTTTTTATTTCATTCTTTCATTTTTCTTCATTTTTTTGGGGTAAATTATTAAGTATAGTATAATCTGAAGCCCGTGGTCCGAGTCTCCGGGGAGGTTGTTCTTAACAAACTTCTCCACTAGAAATCCATTCACCTCTTTTCGACATCCCAGTCTTAAAGCACTCATGTATGTTTTAAATTGGCGTCATACTAGGCTAATGAGGAGTCTTTGGTCTCGTGTCTTATAATTTTGGTAAATGCCATCTATCCCTGGGACAAAATGCATTTATGCGTACTACACTCACTGTAATTCCAGCCTATTCCAGGGACCACGGCTTCCAGCCTTTTTGAGGGGAAGATTATTAAAAAATGTAATTGATAATACTACAGAAAGCTAAAAGGCGGAGATATTTAATTTGTAAATATAAAGGGCTGCTTGTCCAGTGTAGTCTATTCTGACCGAATTATATCTTCATCGCAAACTCGCTAACTCATCAACTCACTAGCTCACCAACTCACCAACTCACAAGCTTCCATCATGGCTTCTCTTCCTCAAAATTCACAAAAAACAATCACTGACCTTATCAATGCTGCTGTTGCTGATAAGAATAAGATTCCAGGAGTCTCCGTTGCAATTGCAAACAAGAATGGTGACATTCTCTACAAGCACTCTGCCGGAGTAGTCGGTGTTGACTCGACCGAAAAAGTCACGAACGACAGCATTTACTGGCTTGCTTCGTGCACCAAAATTTCAGGCACAATTGCAGCACTTCAAGCAGTTGAAAAGGGCCTCATTAGCCTCGACTCAGCCGACGACCTAGAAAAATTTTGTCCTGAACTAGCAGACATTCCAATCCTTAAAGAAATCACCGATGAAGGCCATGTCGTTCTTGTCCCCAAGGAAAACCGAATCACGCTCCGACTCCTGCTTACCCACACTTCAGGTTTTGGATATCCCTTCTGGAACAAGAATCTTGCAAGATATAGCGAGATCTTCAACATTAACGAGCTGGCTGGAACTACTAAATCAATATCCACCCCATTGTCCTTTGAGCCCGGTACGAGCTGGGAGTATGGAATTGGCATTGACTGGGCGCTGATTGCAGTCTCCCGAGCCGAGGGAAAATCTATAAACGACCTACTTATTCAAAACGTGTTTGAGCCCGCCGGAATCAAAGATACGACCATGCGACCCGATGCCAACATAAAAGCTCGGCTAACCCATCTTCACCAGCGCGGAGCTGATGGAAAACTCGAAACCATCCAACAGGCCATGCGATCCATCCTCAACCCAGATCCTTACGTCGCCAAGCAAGCCATTGATTCTGCCGGCGCCGGCCTTTTTTCAAGACCCAGCGAATATGTCAAACTCCTTGCCATTCTGCTCAATGACGGTGTCGCGGGCCAAACTGGGAAGCGCATTCTTAGCAAGGAGTCTGTGGCCGAAGTTTACAAGAACCAAATTCCTCAATGGCCCGATTTCGCGCGCACAACTTTAGCGAGCGCACAGCCTGAATGGGCTCACACGATTCCTGAACTGTATCCTCAGGCGGGGAACCCATCTCAAGGTTGGGGATTGTCATGGTTTTTGAACGAGGAAGCAGGACCTACAGGTCGTAAAGCAGGTTCGGGCTTTTGGTGTGGTATTGCCAACTTGTTTTACTGGGTCGACAGAGAAACGGGAGTTACAGGTATGCTAGCTACCCAGATTCTTCCTTTCGGAGATATGGAAGTGATGACGTTATTTGGACAAATTGAAGCAGTAGTTTATCAGAATATTGTCCAGTAATCAGGGCTTTTTTTTTTTTTTCAAGGGAGCAAACTTAGTGGCTTAATGAATTAATACTTTAATGATTTACCGATAACTAATATGGCATACAGGTAAGCTGCAGGTGAGTGGGGGATTAAGATGAGGCCAGTTAGACTAGAGAACTAGACTACGCAGCTGTTAGACTGGGTCATGAGATGAGATTGACTTTAAATTTATCTACAATTACAATGTTCTGTACTGTAATAAAAAACCAGACTAGGCCAGTCTAGGCCAATGTAATCACAAAAACGGTAGCCCCTTCTCCCTCCCTCCCACTTGGTTGGCTCAAAATCCACAAATACCCCGCGGCCCCAGATCTCAACGTGTACAGGAATTTAAACTTGCAAAAGATTGGACTCCTTTGGAGTCTTTTTAGAGTCGTTTTAATACAGTACATTAATAATACGGTACAAGGATTTTATAAATCCTTTTATTATAAAGACAACCGACCGGTCCAATTGTTATAATATACTGGTAGGCTGGCAGCTGAACGCTTAGACTACAGTGGAATCTCGGCATCATATACCGGTAGATGCCGTTTATATCCTGTTACTCTAGTGTTTACGTACTGTGGTAGATGTGTAGCTTAAGATCAGAAGCCACTACTACTGGCGCTGCAATGAAAAATCAAGCCTCCCAGGCCTAACTAGATCTAAAAAACATCACATACAGTACACGCGTTAAATCAAGTCATTCGTAACCCCATGAGATCCGAACGTTTCAGCCAATTGCTAAAGTTAAATTTCAACAGCTTTGATGAATTCACAAAGTGTTGTTTGCGTTTTATTTCTAGGATTTTATAAAAGAAAAGTACTGTAGTATATGTTCCTATTGTAATAGTTCCCGCTCACCGTATTCATCCTCCAACTCTTGACCTTCTTCTTCTTCAGCCGACAGCTCTTGCCACGTCGCATAGGAAAGCATTACAAATGCCACTATAATGATGAAGCCTCCCGCTAAACCAGCAAGCGAAATAGGCGTACTGAAAACGAGCCAATCTACAACGGCCACAATGAAAATTGTCAGCAGCGCAGCTACACTTGAGAGCACAGGAGACGTCAGTGACATGAGAACCAGCATACCACCTGAAAATAACACGTTCGTGACAACCGACAGCATCAGAAGCCCAAGAACTTGACCTCGAGGCAACTCAAAAGGTTCCAAACCCGTCCAGTGCAAGATCGGAAGGGCAACCCAAAGAATACAAAGTGTGCAGAGGCCTATTCCGGACCCAACAACGTTGGCAAAAACAGCCTGTCGACGGGGTGATACAGTAGATGGAGGGCAAGCCATTCGTTTGTAGAGCACTTCGTACAAACCATAAAGAACTGCCCCAACCCCAATAACAAAGTTTCCTGCAAGTCTGTGAGGGAATTTGGCGCTGTCTTTATCACTTTCACTTTTCTCACCACCATATGCCACAATAAACACTCCAATCATAGCTAAAATAACGCTGAATCCCTTGTCCCATCGAAACGGTTCCCGCAGCAAAGGGACAGAAAAGGCGTACGCAAAAAATGCCGAGCAATTGTAAATAGCAGTGATATCACTGGTCGTTGTCAAATTGATGGAAATATACCAAGAGCTTCCAGCAATGGTAAGGGCCACGAATAGGACTAGACAGAATTTCAGAATTTCAATCAATGGAGAAATGCTACCGATCTTCTGCGCATGTCCTCGTCTGTTATGGTGCTTTTGTGTTCCTGACTTCTTTTCTTCGTTAACATCAACAATCATCTGCGCTGTCGACAAGACATTATCCAGATGGAGCCGAAAGAACGTGTTGAACGGCAGATACCATTTTCTAATTCGGAGGAATAGTATCTGCATGGGCCATAGTAGAGTCCAAGAAGAGTGGGTGACGTAGAGCATAAAAATAGGTTTCTGATATCCCAGCGTGGTTGCCAAATATCCTGCTGCCTCGGTTTGCACTACAAATGTAATCAGACACACTATTAATGCCAAACCAGCGTATATGTATCGCATCTTCTGAGAGGACTCAAGGTGCGTGCGGCCCTGTTCGGAGAGGTGCTGCTCTAGATAGTCGTCTTCTTCTAAAAATGTATCATTAGGGTGACTGTTTCGATCTAGGCTCTCGTAGACCGCTCTGTCACCAGATCCGGGAATGTGTTGATAAGTCGCCATTGTTTTCTAATATTTTATTCCATCTCAGGCTAGACGAATAAATAAGTTAAAAGTTAGAAGAGAGAAAGGACACAACCGAGCCTTTCGCTGTCGATCTAGGTTTGAGTCCGGGATTTCATGGACCCTAACCTTTTAACGGTATCGGTACTGCTCAGGAGTTAGGCCTGTGAGCACTTGGGCACTGAGCTCCAAGAAGGCGTCAAATAAAAGACATGAACGAGGGAAATGGGCATAATAGCAGGCTCGTTTGCAAGAGAAAGAGTGTGGATTTCATTATATCGACGTATGCTAAGCTTGTAAAGGGAACACTGATATAAAAAACGCCATAATTAAAAAAAAGCGAGAGGGAACGCCAGACCCAGTTCTCAAATTTACACTACGGTACATTATATACCTCAACGTGCCAACAAACGACACTCACAAGAAAAGAAAAAAATTTCACGTTTTTGATCTGCCGTAACTAGCACCAGTAACCAGTTTTGCGCCAGCACATTATATATATCGCATCAATATCATGACGGTAGAGCACGATCCTCGCACCGCCAGCGGCGATGACCTAGAAATCGACTTCTCCGATCTCGAGCGCAAGTATGCCGTGAGTTTAGACGAAGGCATTGAGACTTTTGTGGTGGTAGACGGCACCCCCAAAGCACCCGAGTCCAAGGCCCCCGTACTGATTAAAGTCCTCAGGAAGCTTTTTGGAACCGTTGGTACCATCAAGGAGGATGGATTTCACATGCCCATTGAGAACGGAAAGACCAAGGGCTTCGTTTTCATCGAATACGAAACTGCAGCCCAGGCAGCCGATGCTATTAAAGCGTACAACCATAAGCGACTAGACGCAAACCACACACTTTTAGTGAACAAGCTTTCCGATATTGAGCGATACGGTAACGACAAAAGTATTACTGAAGAGTATGTTCCACCCAAGAAGGTAGAGTTTCAAAAGAGAGAGCATCTCCGTAGCTGGTTGACAGACCCTGCTGGACGTGAACAGCTGTTTATGCATATCAATGAGACTCTTAATGTTGCCTGGTACAAGAAGACTGAAGAGCCCAAGTTGGCTGGAAAGCTTGAACGTGTCCAAGGCGGTCCTGCTCGTTGGTCCCCCAAGGGTACCTACCTGGCTACCATGTATAGCTTTGGTGTTCAACTGAACGGTGGCCCCAGCTTGAATATTCTTGCCCAGTTCCTGCATTTCAGTCCCAGAGCGTTCTCTTTCTCCCCTAATGAGCAATACCTTGTCACCTTCTCTGACGTTGCCATTGGCGACAGCCCCGAAAATGATCCTGAGAACCCCAAGGTTCCATTCAGCGAACAAGATATTGGCAACCAGGTTGTGGTCTGGGATGTCCGCACTCAGCTGCCTTTGCGTTCTTTCCCCCTTGCTTCTAATAGCAAGAACGAGAAGCCCAAGATCATGTGGCCCATTTTCAAGTGGTCTGCCGATAGCAAATACTTTGCTCGCATGAACTTCGGCGAAAGTCTTTCTATCTATGAGACTCCTTCCATGGGTCTTCTTGATAAGAAGACCGTAAAAATTCCCGGTATTGTTGACTTTTCTTTTGCTCCTACCAGTATTAAGCTCGAGGGCCGTGGTGAAGAGGTCGATCAGGTCCTGTGCTACTGGACCCCTGAAATTAACAACCAGGCTGCCCGTGTTAGTATTATGTCTGTTCCCTCCAAGAAGGTTATTCGTACCCGAAACTTGTTCAATGTCTCTGACTGCCGATTCCACTGGCAGGATCAGGGCAAATACTTGTGTGTCAAGGTCGATCGTCACACTCGTACCAAAAAGCAAATCTTCACAAACCTTGAGTTCTTTAGAATGACTGAGACTGCTGTTCCTGTTGAGGTCATTGAGTTGAAGGATATTGTTATGAATTTTGCCTGGGAGCCCAAGGGTGACAAGTTTATCATTGTTTCTCGTCTCGACTCTGCTAATCCTAACGACAAGAACACGCCAAGTTCTAATAACCTCTCATTCTATGCCCCTGAGCGAAAGAAGAACGTCCAAGGTGGCTGGAAGCCAGTCAAGACTTTTGACAAGAAGACTTCGACTTCTATTTACTGGTCGCCCAAGGGTCGTTTTGCTGCTACTACTAATTTTGGAGCTGCTGCACAGGCTACTGTGGAGTTCTGGGATTTCGAGAACGATGTCGAAAAGAAAGAAAAGGATGACTCCACCCATTTGCTGACCTTGATTAACACCGACGAGTACTACGGAATCGTTGACATGGAGTGGGACCCTTCGGGGCGATACATTGCGCTTTGGTCTACCAAGGCTCAATCTGGTTACAAACTTTTGAACTTCCACGGCGAGTTACTGCATGACCGTAGTGTTGACAACTTCCGTGGTCTTACCTGGCGCCCACGCCCTGCGCAAGTACTGACCCCCAAGGAGCGTCGCAAGGTGCTCAAGGAACTCAAGACTCACAGCGTGAGATTCGATGAAGAAGATGCCATGGATGCTGATATTGCTACAAGAATCATCATCACGAAGAGACGTGACGCTCTTGCCTACTGGACACAATGGCGCAAGGCTATCAGCGAAAAGCTGCAATCCAAGAATATTCCTACTGAGGAGGATATTCTTAAGGAGCTAGATTCTGGAAGCCAGGTTATCGAAGAGATCCGAGAGGAAGTGATAGAAGAGACTGAGGAAATTCTCAATTGATGAATGAATGAGTATAAAAGACTATGGTATAGTTACAACATAATAAACGAAAACAGTTTTATTTACAGAGATGATGTTCATATATATATGTCATGTATACAATATTGGTAGGGGTATAGCTTTAATTCTTGTATTTATCGAGAGCTTTTGTTCGCAGCTGAAGTCCATGCCATTTCGAAATCTCGTCCTTGAGAATTTCATTGACTAATCTCTGTTGCTTGATAAGACTTAGGCCATTGAACTTTTCCGAGACGACGTTAATTGCAAACATAGATCCGCAGCCGCCCGAAACGTCCCGCACATCCAAAACTGCTGGATCAAGCGATTTGTTCAGTATACCAAACAGCTGAAGTTCATATTCATCTAACCCTGGAGTGGGATCAACAGAGTAGGCGCGAACTGAAGACGTGGGAGAAGCTCTAGAATGAAGTAGCCATGTGGGCTGCTGTAATGGCCCTAGGTAAATAGTGGAGGGTCGCGATCGAGCTGCCGATGTTAGGACTTGGTGCTGGACATTGAGGAGGGATTTCAAGACAGGTCGAGTCATGTTGTGAGTCTTTTTTTGTAATTATAAATATTGGTTTGTAGGAGGAGCGTCACTGTGTGATATCAATTTTTTTTACATTGGACTTAATTGGAGAAAATTTCAATCTTAGTCATGCATGGTAGACTCAAGTCTCAACTTGGGATTTTACTGATATGTTTAGTCAAGAACAAAGTTGTGTACTCTAATAGCATTCTAATAACATTCTAAATTCATTGTTATTTAGACATAAACTGAAACTTTACAACAACTAGTAAAGAGTCTCAAATCCCTGTCTAATCTCGTCAAGGAGCGTTGTGGTCTCCTTTTCAGTTCCAATTGAAATTCTTAAGCAGCCAGTGCACCCAGGTTCGTTACCACGGAATCTTACTACAACCTGTCGCCTCTCAGCCAGATACCTGTAAAGCTTAAGAGCGAGAGGAGATGAAGGAACCCCCTCCTTATCAAGAATTTCTACCAACACAAAGTTGGCATCAAGGCCAGACACGAATCTGCCAATACCTTTGTTGACCTTAGGAAGCTCTTCCACAAGTCTCGTGCGCTGGTCAATGATTTTCTTAACCATTGCCTTCATAGAACTAATGCCCGCAGGCGATAATGCACGCTCAGCGAGCACTGATGTGGGAGTGGAAATGTTATATGGTGCCTTCATGTTGTTGAGAAGCCTTGCAACCGGCTTATCGGCGATAACACAGCCCAACCGAGCACCAGCCAGTCCAAATGACTTGGAAATAGTTTGCATGACGGCCAAGTTGGGGTATTTACTAACAAGAGGTGCAAATGAAGAGCCAGGCTCTGAAAAATCAATGTAGGCTTCATCCACAACCACAATACCGTTCCAAGTGGGGTGGTTTAGGACTTGCTCGATCCGTTGGCGTTGAATGAGTGTGCCTGTTGGGTTACCTGGTGAGCAAATGTAGGCGATTTTAATGCTAGGGTCTTCCGAAAGTTTTTCACAGATCTTGTCGGCTTGGATCTGAAAGTTGCCCTTACTGAACTCGAGAGGTACTTTGGCGACTTGGACATCGTTAACCTGCGCAGAGACAGCGTACATGCCATAGGTAGGAGGACAAGTCAATAGCTTATCCCTTGATGGAACACAAAAAATTCGCATAATGGCGTCGATACTTTCATCCGATCCAACTCCCAGGCAAATATTAGCAGGAGACAGTGGTTCCAGTTCTTTATCCTGAGCGTTGCGTTCGCCATTTCTAAAATCGCATAGTAACTGCTTCACATGGTTCTGGTGAGGATCAGGGTACCGGTTGAGGTCCTGTTTGATCTCTTCTTCGTTAATATCATGGAGGGACGTTCCATGAGTGTTTTCATTGGCATCCAGTAAAATGCCAACCTTGTAGTCACTGGAAAGGATTAGTCAAAATAAGTGTATAGGCAGGGCGAAATAGGAAACATACTCTCGTGCACAGACGTAAGGCTCCAAAGCCAAGATATTAGGTCTAGCAAGAGTTTGCAAGTTGAAAGGAGCAGTAGTCATGATGAAAAAGATTCAAATGAAATTGGTGTTAATATGAAAATAAATACTGATGTCAATTGGGAGAAGAAGAAGTCAAAAAAAAATGAAAAAAGAGCTCCTCAGCAGATCTCTTATACTATCTGAAATATCTCTCCCAAATGACTCACTTGATCATGGATGGGCCCGTCCATGCGATGACCAAAAAGGTGAAGTTGTTGTCGTATCAAACCTCATGTATAAGCAGATGTTAAAGGCCGGCGCTAGACTGCAATTTTGCTAGAGCCATGCATGTTTTCATGCTATCTGGAGTCATTGATATTGAGGCTCCTACTTGGGTTTGAGCTTAATGAACGTAACCGAATTTAAGAGCAAAAACCTCGAGGCTTTTCAAGATTTTTCAAGGTTCTTCAGAAGATTTCACAACCTTTTATATTTCTTCAACGCCGACCCTCGATAGCTTGTAGGTTATATAGACTAGATCTTGGGCTACTCATATGCCCATGAAAACATGATTCTTCGGCTGGCTCATGAACTCTCTTAGATTTCAGATTCAAGCATGATGACAAATGATTAGCAATCTCTTACTCACATTTTTAAAATCTTCAGAAATGTACATTTTTTTTCTCCAGTCGCAACAACCAACTCCATCTTTTCAGGCTTCAGCAATATTTAGGTTCCACCACCACAAATTCTCTATTCTATATATCCTCTCGCTTAGAATAACACATTGCGATATTTATAAAACCCATGAACTTTAGATAGCGCACAACCCACAATACACTAGTCATGACGTCTGTCTCTGCACTTCCTGTTGTCACAACCGATGTAAGTGCTGTCTGCTTCAATGGCCACGAATAAACTAACAAACCTAGGACTGGGGATTTGTCTCAATTGGATCAGAGGATGGAGTAAATATTGTCAAGCCATTTTCTTCAGTGCCTTCTACAGTGGTCAAATTGCTTGCCATTTCAAACACTCAGGATTGTCTCATAGCAGCTTCAAACGAAAGTAAGATTCTCTACTTATTTTTCGAGTATCATTGACTGACTTTCATAGCAATTGCATGTGGTAAACTGTCTTCCATACGAGATGCCTTTGTGGATGGCGATTTATCAAAACTGCTCGTCAATTCACCTCCCTTGGACAGCCCAGTAATCTTTCTCGAACTCACATCGAACGAACAAAACTTGCTAGTATACACCCAAGACGCTACACTTTACCTTTACACTCTACCAGACCTCACAAATGGTCTGGGCCCATCTAAAACGCTGATCTCACCTGGCACACTTAATAGCCAAAATAAAGCAGTTTTCAGCCCGGAAGTGCCACTGACCTATCTGCTACCTCGACCAAAACACAGCCACGAGCTTCTTCTTCTCAATAAAAATGGCGATGTGACTTTTTTCAATTTTGAAACTGGCACGCTAAATCACATATGCTCTTCTGCTTCTGCTATATCATGGTCGACCCTTGGCAAGGCTTTCACAGTTGGAACGTCTAGCCCGAACCGTACATTAGATCAATACACTGTGGACGGGGACCTCAAAAACTCATATCCAGTGCCTGACGAACTAGACACAAATCTTGAATTTATCTCAATAATTTGGCCAACTAAGTCCACTTATTTTGTTGTCCTATATGATGGCGCGGAGATGTACACTCTCTCTGTGGTGACTACGAACAAAAAAGAAAAAGCCTCGACTTGGTTAACTACAACAGAGGCTAGCCCACCGTTCGGGGACTTAGAAAGATCTCCAACATGGTATTCTGCTGCCATTAGAAACTGGGGAGGTCCAGAGTTTCCTCCTGTGGTGATCACTGCTTCTGCTCAATCTAGTGATCTGACTCTCCTAACAGAAGAGAGCCTGTACGAGATGTTAGAGGACTCTAACCGTGCACCATTGCCATTTAGAGACGAGGGTGAAGCCTCACCTGTAGGTTTGGCTCTTGACTTTTCTGCAGTCAAGCCTGTGCTTGACCCTCTGAAAGGAACCGACGAGTGCGATCCTCTCCCCATTGTCTGGGTTCTAGATGAACAAGGGAATTTGCTAGCTTGGAATTTAATCAACAAAAATGGCATCAAGAACGGCACTGTGTCTTTAAAAAATATCATGGATGACTATACTCACACGCACAATGAAGCGAATGACGCGGCACCTACCTTAGGAGCTACAGCCTCGCCCGCTAGCACTTTTGGCGCTGCCTCGCCCGCGGCTTCTCCTGCTCCTGTGAGTTCGAACTTTGGGTCGAGCAATTTTGGCAGCTCTGCAAATCCGTTTGGTGGGTCTGCATTTTCACAGCCTGTACAACATGCGTTTGGTACTCCTACAACTGCACAGCCTGTCCTTGGTAGCTCTACTGCCGCACAGCCTGTATTTGGTAGCTCCACACTCACACCGGCAGCATCTGCGTTTGGTAACTCCGCACTCACACCTGCAACAACATCTGCGTTCGGTAACTCCGCACTCACACCAGCAACATCTGCGTTTAGTAGCTTTGCATCTACGCCATCTGCCTTTGGTGTGTCTAACTTTGGAAAGCCGGCTGCTTTTGGAAGCACAGACGCTGCTGGCCCTGACTCTAAACTGCCAAATTCTGCCGCGACTCCTAGCCCCTTTAGTAACTCCAATTCCACGAAGTCTGCCTTTCCGGCCTCCAATTTACCTTCGCCGTTTTCTGGTGGTGGCACATTTAGTGGTAATTCTGGTGCGTCAGCTTTCGCTCAGCTTGGACAGAAACCAGATTCTACGACTTCTGCTGGTTTGAGCGCTAACGAAGCTTCAGGCAAGCCCAGTCCAGTGGGGGATTCAGGTTCAAGTTCATTTGGACAGTCTTCATTCACGCCGTCTAAGTTTGGTCAGTCTGGGTTTCAATCACCTGCATTTGGCCAGTCCGCTTTTAAGACTAATCCATCTACTCCTTCGCCCTTTAGCAAGGAAGCGATTGCTTCTGGAAAGTTCGGAAAGTACGTGGCTCCTGCTTCACCCTTGGGTCAGTTAGCAACTACTGCGTCACCTTTTGGCCAGTTAACGACTGCTGCTTCACCTTTTGCCCACTTAGCGACTCCTGCCGTGCAGGTTGACCAAGCAAATCCTAATACGACAGCATCCGGAAGTAAACTGTCTTCACCTTCTCTGGAAAAAACTCCTGATACCGCTAAAAAATCTCAATCTTTATTTGGGAAGCCCGCGTTTGGGAAACCCCCCTTTGGCTCCCCCAGCTTATTATCCCTTTCAGCTGAAAAGACCTCTGAAAATTCAGGCAAGCCAAATTTTGGATCTGGATTTTCGAATTCTGCTAATCCGAACGCGTTTCGTTTTGGTCAAACGCCCCTTGTCAGGGAAACTTCGCCGTCAGCCCTTCAAAGCTATTCCGGCAGTAATGATGGCAAATTTGATGACAGTAGTGATCAAGAGGACGACTTTGAGGACACTAATGACGATTCCGACGACGACGTGTTGAAAGATACCAAACGAGATGAATTGGACTTTTCCTCAATGAAGATTGCTGATAAAGTCAAACCCTCGACCTCATTAACAACCGGAAGTAATGCTCCAGCCTCAGGTTTTGACTTTGGGGGAGATAAAGACAAATTGATGCAAAATCCATTTGGCTCTTCAAGTGCGTTTGGGACAGTAAAAAATATTACTACTAATGATAAAAAGACCACTGAAGTGTCTATTCCCACCCCGGATGTTGCTGCGACTGAGACTGACAAGGAGTCGGATGGTGATAAAACCCCTACGGCTGCTGACTTAGGTATCGTTGGAACCTTTGAATCTAAACCACCAGTATCTAAACTGCCAGTCACCTCTCCTCAAGAGAGAAGCGACAACAATCCCAATCACAGCGTTGCTGAGAGTGCACCATTGCCTCCTGATCCCGATTTCTCTGTGAAGATTTCAAAAAGTGTGACGGAAAGTGCTCCTTTGCCTCCTGATCCCGATTTCTCTGTGAAGATTTCAGAAAGTGTGACGGAAAGTGCTCCTTTACCTCCTTCACCTGATGTTAGCAGCAAGCCCTTAAAATCCGCTGTTGCTGAAAATTTACCATTGTCTTCAGACTCTGAATTAAGTCCTCCCATCTCTGTTGCTGCTACTCCCGAATTGACTTACGCACCTGCCCCATCAACTGGCTCAAGTGGAAGTAGCGGAAGCGGAGTCTTGGTGTCTATTCATAGCGCTAGTTCAGATTTCGTTGACGTCGGGAATGATAGGGCTACTAGTGGCCATTCTCACAACATTCAAAAAGGAGAGGTTTCATCTGACGAGGCTACATCTGATGAGGCTACAGATGACGAGGTTTCCACAGCCCAGGCTTCAGCTAAAAAGGATTCCACTGACCAGGCTCCCACTAAAAAGGATTTCACTAATCAGGCTCCAGCTGATATGACTTCGATAGGCGATGACCCTAATTATTTGAGTGATGTGAGTGACGAACATGTTTTGAAGTACCTAAAAAAGAAGAATCTGAGCCTTAATTATGGTGCTGTGCAAAATAAACCTGATTCTGAAGAAGAAATAGAATTGCCTCCTGTTCCACCTAAACCTGTTTACTCTGAGGCAGGGGTTCAGTTCCCTGAAGAGGTTGACTTTCCAGAAGAACCCGAAGAACCAACTTTGTCAGATTATTTCTATGAATCAGACGAAGAGTATACACCGGAAATTCATTCACACAGTGCAATCAGTGTTCCAGCCTATATTTCTTTGGAAGCAATTGGATCAAACCCAGTCGGTGATAGCTATGAGTCTGAGGCCGTTAGCATATTCCAAGAGATCAATGCCCAAATTGAGATTATTGCGCTGAATAGTAAGGCTATGGCTAACTTTATTAAGCTTAATAATCCGGTATACGACGAGGACGACAAGAACGACGGGGATGTCGAGGATTATGAGTATGACGATGCTGACGATGATGTTGAGGATTACAATGATGAGGATGACGAATGTGTTGAAGAAGAAAACCATGGTCTTCATGATGTTCACCAAGTTGATAAATGGAAGTTGTCTGAATGTGAAGGCGTTGCGCAGATTCTCCGTCCCTTAGCCGAACAACTACAAATGGTAGAGAAATCTCTTAAGCCAGAATTTGACGAGAGTGTGAAGTCATCACTCGTCCGATGTTCAACGCATTTGAACCAGATTAAAGAACTGATACAGTACCACAAGGGGTTCTTATCTCCTTCAAGCAGATTGGGTGGCTTGTCACCTAAAGCAGCCTTGCTGCAACGAAGCCTGCGCAAAGATGTAAAGGATGTCAAGGATCTCTTGAGTAAGCTTGAACGAAGCATCAATGTTGCCAAATCGGAATGGATTCCTGCCAACCAACCTCGCTTACAGGCAAATGGCGGAAGTGGTATTCTGGGCGGGATCCACGACGCCATAAATAGCATATCCCGCAAGGCGGCCAAGAAGACAGATGAGTTGGAGGAGCTTGGCTATCGAGTTCAAGAGCTCACACTCAATGGTCCCAGCGAGCGCGGCCGGCATTCGTTTGATGGAAATTACATTTCTGGATCTTCTCTGCCTCTTTTGAATAATACCGTTGATAGCGTGGCCACTCCAGAAACAGGAGATCTGAGTGTTGTACAGGCTAGATCATTTCAGACGTCTTTTAATAACAACCAATCCTGGATTACGCGCGAGCAGGCTCTCAGGGATTCTGAGAAGATTGATATCACGGAGCACCAAAGCAGGCGTGAAGTACGCTTTAAAATTGGTCAATTTTTATCAAGCCGCAACTTGGCCCAAATCAAAAACCAATGTAGCCCTGTTGTGCGTGGTAAATGTCAATAAGAATATATACTATATATTGTACTATTATGTCTTTAGAGTAGGATTTTATATGTACTTTTATATATATCCAGTCATCAACTATTTTAGTTAAGTTGCGCTCAAGTGTTGTTGGTCAATGTCATCCAAGGTCTTGCCAAAGTCACAGAGACGGATTATATACGGTGCCCTGCTGACAATAACAACGACTTCACACTCAATCAATAACCGAGCAATTGGGTCGTTTGTGGATTTGATCTGGACACCAAAACTTTTTTTATCTGCACCAACTATGCTTTGGTTTAGCAAGGATTTCAAGAGCTGTTGGAGCCGTGCTGAGACCATATTAGCGTCTAGCAATTCTGATCTGTTCTGTGCAGCTTGGAGCTGGTTTGATATCGAGAATTTGCTGGTACCACCGTCAGAAACAACCGTCATGCTGTTTTCCTTTTTGGCCTTCTTGGAGAGGCTACCAGCGCCACCGCCTCCGCCGCCCTTTAAGCCTATAGAAGGATTTGAAAATGCAGGAACGTGGTGCGAAAATAAACAGAGGTAGGGGGCAAGATGAACTTTGATGAGGTAGCTGAGGCAACCCATGAGCCGGGAACATTCATCGTCGGCGTTAACTTTTTTCTTTCCAACGTATTGAGAAATCCAGGTCGACCCAATAGTAGCTGCATCATCATCCCCGTCCTCCTTCTTCTTTGTGAGTTTTTTGATTGAGCGCGACGTATGGGTGCTGCTAATCAGTTTAAGTTCGGCGATGAGTTTTCGTTCAAATTCAATATCGCTTTCAATGGCTGAATTTTGGTGTGCTATGGATATCTTTGCTAGCTTGAGCTGGTCTATATACCGCAAGAGATGTCGGACCGCCATAGTGAAATTTAGGGGCGCCACGGAGAGATTAGCTATCCCGCCCTTGACAGCGAAGGACTCGCCATTGATGGATGAGTTGAGCGCCTTAATTCGGGATTTAAGGACAAGAATTTGTGGAGAATGTAGTTTAGCAGCGGGTGAAGAGGGTGCCGACGCGTTAGTATCGGTAGAGTTTTTCTCCTTTTTCTGCGCTAATGATGTCGCTGACTGCATCAGGGCCACCTCTATGTCAGAACGAAGAGTATCCAAGCGATCTTCTAATGAAGGACGTGCATTGTAGAGCTTTTTTTTATCTTTTAGATTTTCAGCAAGTTCAGAATTGTGTCCAGCTTTATCGCCAGTAATGTTGCTTTTTGAAAGGATCTCCGCAGGGCTACCTCTGGTGATGTTGCTGCTAGCAGTAGTGGTTGTTGAATTAGTAGCAGTACTACTTTCCGAAAATTCTGAGGGTGCTGATACTGCTGCCGCTGACGGACTCTTCTTCTTATGACTAGAAAATATGATTCGTTTCAATGCCATAGCTCGGGACCTTCTTGAATCCAATTCTCGTTGGAGCAGTTTTGAGTATTCCGGGTCATATTGGCGCAATATACCACGTTCACGATTGTTTATGCTAGCCAACTGTCCTGCCGTCAATTTACCAGCCTGATGAGGATATTTCCGCCTAATTTTCCGCTCATTGTGTATCAACTGCTCTGTATCTTCCTCAATACCACCTGGACCTCTCACTCGTGAATAAGACAGTTTTGTTAACCGCTGGCCCACTTGTCGATACCCCCCAATAACCTTCTGAAGCTCCAGACTCCGCGGCGATAATTCTAAAACTGGCTCGAGTTTTACACGTGGATTTGCGGTTTTGGCGAAGCCTTGTTGTGATTTCCCGACCTCTGCACTCATTGATCCCCCGGGCCGGTGTAAAAAACGGTGTTAATATTTTGCAATTAGAGATCTAATGTGAGAGAGTTCCTGTGCTGTGGCTAGCTAGCTATAGCTAATTCGCCTGATCAGTATGATTTTTTCTAGGAAGGGCTGTTGGGGACCACAATTTACGCTCAACGTAAATCATGGTCTTTTGCCATGCAAAACTATAACTGTGCTCAAAGTGTCTATAGAGCGCGCGTAGTAAAAGTAAAAGCCACCACGGGCCCAATACGTACCGGTACAACAACTATGGCGCTTGAAAATTGGCTAAACTTGCTACAAAAAAAGTGAAAAAAAAATGAAATAAAAAAGAGACTGTTGGAATAAGTGATAAATCATATCAAAACGGAGTCCATGATTTACGGTATTTCACAAACTACAAGACCCTGTGATGAGAGACTTAGTCGGAGAAGGTAGATGATAAAAAATTAAAAAATTTCATGTTGAAGGAATGATAAGGAAAGAACCTTTTATAGAAGTAAAAATTACTAGCTAAAATCATCAATGACATGGAGAAGTAAAGGATTTATGATGCAAATGCCTAGATATACGATTCGAAGCATTGGGAAGATCCTAGTCGAGCGTTACACTAAATTTGGTATCATGTAATTTATAAACTTACCGGTATAATGAAACTATGTACAGCACTAGAATAGTTTAAGAAAAAGAACGCAAGAGTCAGTAGCTCGATATTTATAATTTAGTCAAAGCCTCAATTGTAGTCTGTCGAGCGCTTTCACTAGAGACGGTGTGTCCAGCAAGATACTGCAAAAACAGAATTTTACTGACATCAGGATTGATAACCGTGCCCAAATCAAATGTATCGACCTTTTCATCAGTCTCGTACTTGCCCTTGTAGTAAACAACTTTCAAAGCTCCCTCCTTACTTCTGATCAAGTGCAGAACGTTGTGTTTTGGCACAGACATTTTGCGCGAAAATACAACTTTCAAATCATTAATGCCTTCACCGAGCTTGGCCACAACACTCTCAGCTTCAAGACTACCACCACCACCACTACTACTACTACTACTATCTCTAGCAGCAGTGTTGATCTGCTTGAACATGGGGTGAGCAAGAATTTGTCGCACAAACCCATCCCTCAAGTGACTAAAATCGGTATTTCGAACTGGCACAATTCGCACATCAAGGCGTATACCATGGTCCAACAGATGTGAGATGATCTTGGGCCCCAGCTCTGAATCCAACAACACCGACTTGAGATCACCACCGCCCACTGCATCATTGCCGTCCTTACCAGCTGAAGAAGCCACCTTTAGCTGCGGGGCACCGGCCAAAACGTCGTGCGCAAGCTGTCGGTCCGCGCTCGCAATATAGATTCCCAACGCATACACATGAATACTCAAAAACGAAACTGTTCGCACACCGACGCCCAGGAGCTCGTATTTGACAGGATCAGCGCCGTCTGAGGGAGACGATGAGGGCAAAAACAATTCAACAGGGAAAGGAGGGGATTTGGCGGGAGGTTGCACTAATTCTATGCCGTTTGCGTCCGTCAACCGCACAAACGCATTGGGGTCTATTGCTCCTTTCCGGCTTGCAGCGTCGAGCAAAATTGGGCTCGACGCCTGTTTCGTCACGTATACACCGCCAATGAATGCTGTGCCCAACACGAGGCCTAGCTTTACTGCTTGCTTGTGAGAGCGGAAGGTTCCAGCGGGAGATGAAAACGTAGAGACATTCCGGGCCGTGGACCGCGTAGCGAAGGTTGGCTTAGCCAACTGTAATACAACTCTTTTAAACATGGGCCTGAGAAATTTCTTTCAAGTGTCGTATTCAAGGAAATTTAGATTTCAAATAAATTTCAAAAGGCTCGAAGATTTCAAAGCAAGCTTAGAAATGAGCTGATGATGAATTAGAAATGATCCATTGGAGAAAGTTGCCAAAATAAGAATTACTATGTGATTACTTAATTGACCGCATATAAATGACTACGTACTGTGCTAGAATTTCTATTTTATACTGGCCGGATAAAAAGTCTATGCTATGGCTTGCTTTTTGCGTCCTCTACCTGGGCCAGGAGACAGATCGTTAGATGGCGATGGAAAAACTCCTTCGGCTTCTTTTATTTGATTTGTCCGCGACTTTTTGGCTTTCTTGCTTGCTGGAGGTCCGTCCAGTATTTGAGTGGAAGTGTCAGTGTCTTGCATATCGTCGAAATCAATGCCTTCTGGACTACCTGTAGCTGGGGTATCTGCAAGACTTGTATCCTCTGAAGCTAGTGATCTCTTCGGGCCAGATTTCCGCTTCATGGCTTGTGGACCCTCGATTTCACGGGTCACAGCCAGTAATAAAGTAGCGCAACGACGAGATAGCTCCACAGGCGTTCGTGACAAGAAAAACCAATCGAATCGGAATAATGAGGATTTCTTGATTTCCTCCTTTACTCGCTCCCATAAATTATCCATATCGAGGCCGTGCTTGTCTGCCATAATAAGAATAAACCTGTCCTCTTCTGTAGAATAAACCTTCTTAGAGTTGTTGGCGGGGTATGTGATGTGCATTTCACTTTGTGGAACCTTGTACTTTTCTATTTTTTGTCGTAGCAGTTTCTGCTGGTGATGCAGCTTGCGTATCCGTTCTTCTCCGGCTTCTATCTGTGCAATATATCGTTCATTACCGTCAATCTCTTTGTATCGTTCCCAAAACACTTTAGAGTATCGTTCCATTTCTTCTGCAGACTTTCCATCAAACTCTTTGGCAATATTGGTAAAATTGTTGCGGCCATACCGAGCGCATTGATGAATGAAATTGGTAAAATCTCTCTTGCTCCAATTGCTGAAGCCTTCCGAAATCAATTGTCTCTTTTCTTCTTGCTCAGCCTCAGTCAATGGAACTGCTTTTTCAATGATTGAATTCTCCCTTTTTCGCTTTGAGTCCTTTGTTTCTCCTTCAGCCAGTTCAGTAATATCAGCGGACGAAAATTTAAATCCAATAGTTTTTCGGTAGTTAGCAAGTTCCTTATCTTGGAGATCCTTTAGTCGGCCAGGAAGAAACTGGAACTCTTGAATGGAAATCTGTTTTGGTGCTCGAGGGGTTCTCGTCGCAGCGCCGGCTTTGGATGCTTGCAAAATGTCTTTGTAGTATCCATCAACTGAATAAGTTTGTTCTTTGCGCTCGCGTTTCGTTGGATTAATCCATGCCATACCGGCACTTATTTTGTTCCGTTTCGTAAAATCCTCTCCATTCCACTCGTAAGCTGATCCTTCGGAAGAAAACTTTTGCAAATCATCAAGACCGAGTTTTGAGTATTTAGCACTGAGCTCTGCAGTGCGCTCCTCTCCGTGCCTGAGAATACTATCAATATCGTCATCCTTGAGAGTACCACCTGTAGACGTGTTGAAAATGTTTTCCGCGCCATGCTGGATCATGCGAACCAGATCGTCTTTATTAGAATTTGTTTTTGCTGCATTCTGCGTTGCTCTTCCTTGCTGGATAACCAGCTGGTCTAATCGCAATTTTTGTGCAGCTCTTTCCAACACCTTCTCCTCCACGGCATTTTCTGTTACAAAACGGAAAACATATACCTGTTTGGTTTGGCCAATACGATGAGCGCGATCCATAGCCTGCAAATCAGCTTGTGGGTTCCAATCAGAGTCATACAAGACCACGATATCTGCACTCGTAAGATTGATTCCTAGACCTCCAGCACGGGTAGTGAGTAGAAAAACAAACTTGTCGGATCCTTCTCGGTTAAAGTCATCAATAGCTGCGATGCGCTCCTCGTGGTCAGTAGAACCGTCGATTCTGCAGCATTCGTACTCTCGGAACACGCAGTAATCCTCTAGAATATCCAGCATACGACTCATTTGAGAGAAAATCAGCACTCGAGATCCTTGAGTTTTGAGTCGCTTGAGCAGCTTATCGAGGATAACCATTTTGCCACAATTGAAAACCAAATGCTCATCTGTCGTATAGGGAGGTCCAGGTTCGGCACCTTCAAATAGATACGGGTGATTGCAGCATTTTCGGAGTTGCATGACGATATTGAGAAGTCGAGTCTTTCCCTCTCTCTTTCCAACAGCACCATTCACAGCATCAATGTCTTTCTCCAGAAGTTTTTGGTACCATTTAACTTGCATTTCTGACATTCCGATGTATAAGTTAACCTCTTTCTTAGGCAGTAAGGATTTTTCGACGTCTGCTTTGACGCGTCGAAGAAGAAATGGTCGCAATACCTTATGTAGCTGTTGAACTACGGTGTCCTGGTCGTCGTCGCTACCACCCTCGAACCACTGATCAAACGCTTCGGCATCAGCAAAAACGTCTGGTAAAATGAAATTTAGAAGCGCCCAAAGTTCATGGAGATTGTTTTGTAAAGGTGTACCTGTTATTAAAAGTCGACTGCGAGAGTGAAATAGGCGAATGATTTGTGATAGAGTGGAATCTTCGTTCTTTATTCGGTGGGCTTCGTCAACAATGATGTATTGCCAGTCAAATTTCCTTAGTTGTGCCTTTTCTCGGATGACCATCTCGTATGATGTAATACAGACATCAAAGTTGAAAGTGAAAAGCCGATCCTCCATTGTACCTGTTCTAGTCTCCTTGTCGCCCTGAAGGACAAAAACATTGACTTCAGGAGTCCATTTGTTGAATTCTCGTAGCCAATTATCAAGAGTCGATTTTGGTACTATGACAATGTGGGGCCCGTTTATTCCTCTGACATAGCGAAGAAATCCTAGAAACGATATTGTTTGCAGGGTTTTACCAAGTCCCATTTCATCAGCTAAAATTCCGGAAATACTATTTTCGTGGAGGGAAACAAGCCAGTTTAGGCCCTGAATCTGATATTCACGGAGAGTACCATGGACATAGCTGGGAGATTCCGTAAAAACAGTTGCTGCACCCCCTTCAACCTCTTCATCATTTAAAAGTTCTTCATCTTCTTCCTTTTCCGTTTTCCGCCTGCGACTTGATGCTCTTGTTTTTGATACTTTTGATGTTTTTGAGATACGGGCAGCTTCACGCGTCGTGCGGTCGATCTCTTTTAGAATCTTTTCTACGACTGGATCGCTCTTCGCTCTAATGTCAATGAAGTGTCGAAATAGATCTGTAAGTCCTAGCAGGTACTTGAATCGCTTCATCATGTCTTCGCGCTACAAAAAGGTTAGAAACCGAATCAACTGACGAGTAAATAATGAGAGTTCTTACCTTCATTGGGTTCTTCTGACGGTAGTCTTCGACTAAATATCTTTCGGCGCGTTCTTTTGATTCTTGTGGAGATAGGGGTATCAGCTCCGGTAGCACCGCTTTAGACTTCAGAACGACATCAGTAGAGACTGTAGTTTCTTTTTCATCCGCTGGTGGCTCATGAGCCTCGACACTAGATTCAGAGGTGGTTGTGGGCTCGGACTTGAGCTGAGTTAATTGTTAGTGTTTGATAAGGAAGTATGCTACTAAAAACTTACCTGAGCATCGCTAGTTAGGGATGGCATCTTTGAGGATTATATGAATGCGAATAGTACAGGTGATGGAAAGGACGAATGAAACCGTGGACGTTCTCGGTGTTAGGATTGAAATTTGGAAAAAAATAATTAGTGCGGGAGGCACTACAGTATCGACTAAAAAGTGTTTCTGGACAGGATCTGATTAAGTTAGGCGTGTGTGCATTAAAATAACGGTTTTGTGACGTTCAAGGAGCGAAAATGGAGCGAAAATGAAGCTCTTGAGTGTGCTGGAAGTGAGGTTGATGCTTGATAGTTGTGAGAGCGATATGGTTGTTGGTTCGGAGGAAAGAAAATTAGAAAAGAGAAAGAAGAATTGAGGAAAAAACCATTGAAATACATAAAATAAAAAATTAGAGAGAAAAAAAAAAATAGGAAAATGGTTGGTATTTATACGGTACTGTAGAGGGTACTACCATATACGTTTTGAACTTTTTCTCAGGAATTAGCAAAAACAAAATCAAAAAATCTGAAAATAAAAAAATCTGAAAATGATTGAAATGATCAAATTGTGTACAGACTGCAAAAATTCCAACTTTTCAAACCAAATCCAGCCTCCACTTGTATCGTCTGTTAGGGACGCGATTATACCTGAATGGCATATGATTCTCTTGACAGCTGCTAGAACGGACGTGGAACATGAACCCACCTGTTACCACTCGTTTTCACGAGGCTTCGTTGCTTGACCTGCCGAAATAGATTGAATATTTCTACTAGACAAGCACAACCCTCTGCAATTGTATAGTCTATACCAAACCGCTTTTAACTGATACTATATAGAATGAAGCCAGTCGTGATGCCAATCCCTGCTTTGCTTGCGATAAGGTGAATCGTGGGGTTTTCGACCGCATACCCCGTGTTAATAAGCTGCTGGCAGGCCTCATTATCGAAACGAGTATTTTGTTTGAAGTCGTGTTTCTTTCTTAATTCAGCGACTAATTGGAACATGTAGTATATATGGTAGCAGTTGCAGTCTTTAGCCTTCTATTGATAGTACGAATATTTAATTCTAATAGTTTTCCATGCTTTCTAGAGTTCTCACAGAATAGGTATGCACCGAATAGGGACCTAATACGTAGGGGCAATTATAAAATCTATTCATAAGCCTACAAACTCACTGCAAAAATAAATTCATATTCTTGTCATATTAACTCAACGAAAAAAAAAGGGCATTACATTTATACTTAAGATTTAGGAAAGTTGAAGAAAAACAGTAAAGAAACAATGCTCTGCAAATAATTTTAAAGCGAAAAGAGGAAGCGACTAGAAATCATTAGAATCATAAGAATATATAGCGTAGACCAACATTTTTGAGTGTCACTCTACTGGTCATTTGGATTCGATCCCTTGTCGTCTTCTGTCGTGCGGACCTTCCTTGGGTTAAACATGAATCGCTCTGGGTCGCTCATATTTCTCATCCGGTGAGAAGCATTTCGTACCGGTATATCAATCCGGCGTGGCAATGAAGGAAGGCGTTTCATATTCGCAGTAATATACTGTGCTTGCATAATATCCGCTCCATCTGAACTGCCACTTGGGTTCGAGCTGTATACAGAGGAGCTACATGATCTCTGTCGCAACAGCTCCTCGTTATGACGCTTTTGACTGTCCTGGCCTGATGGCATGTGCTGTGAAGATCCTGTGAGTACCTCTGATTGTAGCATGCTACCTTCATCGGACCCAGTTCTTCGGGTTTCACCACTCTGGGATGACAAGTCAGATGCGCCTGAGCTAAAAACAGATGCCCGGAGTGGGTGGCTCATAAGTCGATGAGACGTATTCCACAATCGCTCATGACGATGTGTATTCGTTTTGACACCTTCAATAAGGTTTCCTTTACAATCCAAAGTACGAGCATTTCCCTCAACTGCCTGATCGCTCTTTAAATAAGGAGCCGAATTAGAGTTCAACACCATCTCCGTATTGCGATCGCCAGAATGGTGCAAATTGCTAGAAGACCCATGATTCCTCTCAATAGGATTATTTCCTAGAGAACCTGAAGATCCAGAAAGATGCACACTCCCATGTTCTAGCCGAGAGGCTAATTCCGTTGCGTAGTACATGTCCGACGTCTTAGAATTCAAAGAGGCTGCATCGTCCTGCAATGAACTCCCAGAGGGCTTTTTATGCGCGACATGGTCGTAGTCTACAAAACGGCTCAGACTAGGCTCAGATCGATTAAATTGAGCGACTGAGGATGAACTATTTTGAAGATATTCTTTGGGCTGGCCTTGATGGCCCGAATTTGCCCAGTTAAAGGTTGATCCACTCGTTCTTTTAATCCTTGATCCAGATCCCATCGGACCTCGAAGCGTCTCATATCGCATGTTTGGACTGGGCTCTTCAAAATAATTTCTACCTAATAGGGGAGATTCCATGTCTCCCCCTCTCTGTAGGATTGCTTGGGAGGTTGAAGGTCTAGTAATTGGTCCCGCGCCAGAAGAAAGACGCCTAAGTTGTTGAAAAACTCGAGGTGGCGCAGTTGAAGAGCGCGTCGCTGAAGGGTCTAAAGGATATCGATAACTAGCAAGCTGTTCTCTAATTCCTTGATCTCGCGGGATAAATCTAGGCTCATTATTAAAAGTCACACTGTTCTGTTGCTGGGGAAAGTTTTCAACCCTAGAATTCGAAATTGGAGGACATGAAGGGGGGCCTGTAGAACTATAGATAGGACTTAGCATTTTGAGCCTTTGCTGCGTGAGACCGCGCATGGAACCCATCCTGGAGATGGGTCTCGCCGTCCACCAGTTCTCTTTCTCAGTATCAGGCTGATAAGCCAGAGTATTTGTATCGATATCATCTCTCTTTTGAGCTAAAGAGCGTCGCAGCTGGCGTATTCTCTGGCCCTCAAAATTACCGCGAACAGAAATGTGGCGTCCTGGTTGTTGAGTATTGGTATTTTCATCGTAATACATCATACCGGCTGGAGGGATAACAAAAGTGGAAGCTTCTGTTTCAGTGTCGCGGGTAGTCTGTATATAGGCACCAGTAGGTTTCTGAGGGAAACTACTGAGATAGTCCTTCTTTTCTAAAAATATCATCGGTAAGGTTGGCTGTTGTTTAAGCTTCCTATTGGCTTCCTTTAAGTCTTCTAAGTCCCGTAAGTGATAAACTTTGACAAGCTCGGCAATTCTGTCGTTGATTCGAACGTAGCAATATTCCTCTAAGCCTGAGCATGTTTCCTTTAAACTGATGTATAAGGGAATAGCACAAGCCAAGGAAAATATTAGCGCAATCATGTTAATAGCCCAAACAAGCAAACTAAACGCCATAGCGCTGATGACAACTATTTCAACTTTGGAGGTATTCGCAATTTTTTTGAGAGTATCTAGCAATGAAGCCTCATTTATTTTCAAGACAGAATACAGAGTCAGTGCATTGATGACTTGGCGAGGGGCCTCTGCAAATATAAGTTTTAGCCAGCCTTTGAGAGTAAAATATACAAACAAGATCAAATATTCGGTCTTGCTGCGCTGCGTTGTAATTTGTCCGAAAAGGCAAAAGTAGTTGTAGCGCTTTACCGAATACATGTTCCGAGCATTTTGATTGATATAAGTTCGTGAGATGTTTCTTTTGCGTGCTATCCGAATAGCCACAATAAAGTCGTATATGAGAAGGAGGAAAGAAAGAATTATGCAACCAGTAAATATCCATTTGGAAATCCTGATAGGCACAGCAGGGTCGATAGAGCTTGACCATCGATTATAAGCCAAAAGAACAACAGTGGTATATACATCGGAAGCCAAAACGGCCAAAGAGATAAATATGCCCACATACATTAGCATATAAGTACACACAAATCGAAAAGAGGTTGTGCGAAACTGGTCCACGTCCTACTCCTAGTTAGCAGAAGCATACTAATAAACACTACCAACTCACGATTAAATCAAAGCTGGCCTCGTCGTAGTACTTGGTCCATCTTCCTGACCCAAACAACCCGGTATTCAACCCCATACTGAAAAAAGATAAATGAAAAATGAAAAACTGTTAAAAGAGTGTGTATGCCGATACCAGCGGCGAGAAACGAAGAGAGTTATTAGGGAATTACTCTTGGAAGAAAAAATGCAAGGGCCAGCCCAAGCTATCAAGAAATGAAATGAAGAAAAAATTCAACGTGAACGATACATTAGGAAGCTAGAAGTACTGAGAAAATATTTTATTTTCCCTTCCCTGAGAGAACTCGCTAGCGGATGATAGAAGAAGCCGCTCTGATAGGCTCCGCACTATTGGAATAGTAGTGAATAGCGTATAGTGGAATCCAGCATGCTTCAGTACCTGACCAGAAGCAAATGGGTTTGAAATCAGAATTGGCCTTGTGGTATCCCTATATACTTACTGTATAGGTCTAGTGTATTGCCATTCAAACAACATTGATTTCTAGAAACTGTAGACTGTCAGACTCAGACAGATATGCATGTGCAAGGCATGTGAGTTTGTACTGAGACCGGCGAACTTTTCTAACGTTCCTGCAGCTTAAGGAGAAATTTGGGAAGAAACGCATTCGGTTCCAGGTTTTTAAGAATAAACAATTCAAAAGAAGGCAAATGCTTTCGCTTTGTGAAACCAGCAAGCTGCGTAATATAATGAGCTGCATTGAATAGTCTATCGGATAGTAGTCGACGGATACAGCAGACAATTGAAGCAAAGCCATATTTGAAAGTATTGCGTCAAAACAAATGAATTGTGCTACTCGAACGTTCATAACTTTAGTTGTTGCGGTGAAGCCTGCTCAAGTGACGAACCATGCAAACAGCTCAGACGTTTTAGTTTAAGCCTCTCAAAAGTCACACAGAGGTCTTCAAAGCCAATCTGAGATTGAAGGTATATCGCAACGCATTGGCTATTAGAAGTTCTGCGCTTATCAACAGGGTACCCACATTGCCCAAAACGTATCACCTATAATGTACAAGAAAAAATGACCAACCATGTGAAACGTTCGCTAGCTTGAAAAGTCTGTGCAGTTCACAAGTAGTTCAGCGGCTTCAGCCCCTGATTGTGTTCTAATGAGATGATAACAGTCCATAATGACTCCATATTGAGGAACTACACAAAGACATAGCTCCCAATTGTCAGCCTTTACTAATTTTTACTGGTAAATCATGTTTTTTGTATCGTTGGTCTCGTAGTGCTAACCATCAAAATAACCAGCTGGTGGGTCATGATAGTTAAAGCAAGTACGGTATTGCAATGACCTAATATATCGATGACTCAGCGTTAACTTGTGTCTCACTGCAGTGACTGCACCGTTCTTGGACTACTTACTACAACTGCAGCAGAAAAGTGACCCCTACCCCAACCAAAAAATTTGAAATTTCATCAACCTCTGTGCTAGTCTGCAGTCCACTCATTAGACATACCGGTATATAAGGGAAGGCGAGACCTAGAACAATAAGGCATCATGGGTATCCTGTAAGTTGTGAACACAGAAACAATATGTATCAATTGAACCTACTAACAGCTTTGCAGCGAGAAGATCACACAGATCCAAGAAGAGCTCAAAAAAACTCAAAAGAACAAGGCCACCGAATATCACATCGGCCTGCTCAAAGGTAAACTTGCTCGTTATAGACAGCAACTTCTAGAACCCGCACCTGGATCCTCATCCTCACCGGGCCAAGGATTTGAAGTACAGAAGAGTGGTGATGCTCGAGTAGCGCTCATTGGTTTTCCCTCCGTAGGTAAATCCTCCCTACTATCTAAAATCACCAAAACGAAGTCTGAAATTGCCCAATACTCATTCACGACTCTTACATCTGTGCCTGGTGTGCTAGAGTACAATGGATCCGAAATTCAGATTCTCGATTTACCTGGTATTATCCAGGGCGCTTCAGAGGGAAAAGGAAGAGGTCGACAGGTAGTTGCAACAGCCAAGACTGCTGACCTTATTCTCATGGTCTTAGATGCGACAAAGCCAGAAGAGCAGCGTGAGATCCTTGAGCGTGAACTTGAAGCAGTGGGTATAAGACTCAACAAACAGAAGCCCAATATTCATTTCAACCCGAAAAAAACAGGTGGTCTCAAATTCAATGCCACCTCTCCGCCCAAGTATCTTACCGAGAGACTCGTTGCTGATATTTTGCGTGACTACAAAATTCATAGTGCTGAAGTGTTAGTCCGAGACGAAAACTGCACTGTTGAAGACTTTATTGATGTTCTTAACAGCGCTCATCGATCTTACATTCCCTGCCTTTACTGCTACAATAAAATTGACGCTGTTTCGCTTGAAGAAACCGATCGTCTAGCGCGTATGCCCCACTCAATTGTTATATCTGTCTCTCTTGCCCTGGGTCTTGACGATTTGTTAGATCGCATTTGGCTGGATCTCTCTCTGCTTCGCATTTATACCAAACCTAAGGGCTCGCCACCAGACTTTTCTGACCCTATGGTTGTCCGGCAAGCGAAGAATTCAATTGAGAACATCTGTGATTCGATTCATCGAGAGTTCAAGAATAAGTTCAAGTATGCTCTTGTATGGGGAGCTTCCGCTAAACATAGTCCGCAGAAATGTGGTCTTCAACATAAGATTGCTGAAGGAGATGTCGTTAGTATTTTTACGAAGAGTTAAGCATAATATACGGCCTTGAGTCTTGACCATCAAAGTGACTAAATTATGAACGAACATATGATTTCAATAAAACGTTAGACTATGTACAAGTGGGAAGCTGCCACCAAGAACTTATTTATCACGAAGTCCACCTCGCTTCTCTAATAAATCCTTGGCTTCATTGATTTTGGTGGCGACATAAGGAGAACCACCACGATCTGGATGGTTCAGAAGCATGATTTTTCGGTGGTTTTCTTTTAGTCTAGTCTTTGACAATGTGGATTCTCGTAGATTTAAAATTTGTAGGGCTTCCTTAGCAGACATTTTGTTTTCAAATCCGCCAGAAAAGAATGTTTTGCCTCCTACACCAGGTCCGCTCTTCTTTGACATGGATTTGAACTGAAAAAAAAAAACACCTCAGTTAGAGTTATGCCAAAATATGATTGGTTTTCCACTTACCACAAACAGGGCTGCGGCAACGGCAACACCTGTCATGACAGGATTGTTTGTGACAGTTGATTTGACGTCATTGTACGCTTCCTGAAAGAAACCTGGCGTTTCTGATTGTTGGCTCATGGTTAATGGCAGTCTTCTAAAGTTAGAATTTGAATGTGTGTGACTACGACGATGTGACGATGTGATGGTGAAAAAAACTCCCGAACTGAAAAAAAATATTTGAGCCAGGGTTAGGAGTATATTCACGTGATGAATGAAGTTGGGAGTTTATTTGAAAAATTTTAAATTTTTAGTTCCAAGAGAAATCATCATTGAAACAACTTTGATCATTTTTACAACTACAACCACATACAACTATGCGTGTTCAGAACTGCCACTTTTGCTCGTCACCGGTCTACGTAAGTCACTTATAACACTAGCCTTTTATGCTTTCCCTGTACTAACGTTTTGCCATATAGCCCGGTCATGGTATCATGATGGTCAGAAATGATGCCAAAGAGTTTCGATTTTGCCGGTCCAAATGCCACAAGAATTTCAAGATGAAGAGAAATCCCCGTAAGCTGCGATGGACTAAGGCATTCCGTAAGGCTGCTGGTAAGGAGATGGTTGTGGACTCTACTCTTGCTTTCAGTGCACGCCGCAACATTCCTGTGCGATACAACCGAGAGCTGGTTTCCGAAACCCTGCGCGCTATGGGCCGTGTTGAGGAGATCAGAGTGCGTCGTGAACGCGCATTTTACAAGAACAGAATGCGTGGAAACAAGGAGCGCCAGAAGGAGGACGACCGCAAGCTGGTCGAAGAAAACCCAGAGCTGTTGCGTATCAGAGCTGTCGAGATCTCCCGGGCACAGCAGAAAGCAGACGATCTGGAGGAAGAACTTTCCGAAGACGAGGTGGATGCCGATGCTATGGAAGTCAGCGAAGAGGAGGAAGAAGTGGAGCAGAAGGTTGCCATCAAGATCAAGAACAAGAAGAGGAACGTTGTCAAGAAAAGAGCTTCAAGAAGCGGTATGGATCTCGATTAAAGGGCCCCTCCTCTATTCTGAAGTTGTTCCTGTTTTTCGAGAGTATTGTTCTGTTTACCTAAAATATTTTTTTTGTTTTTTTATCTTATTTCATTTCGAATAAATTCATATTCACATAACTGTATAGAGTCTTGTAGACTAGACTATAGATTCTGCAAAAATTTATAGGTGGTCAAGACCATTTTTATTGAATCGGTTATGATTCTTGGTGAGCCTAGGCCCTAGAGCACCTGCCTCGTATATGCGCATAGCTTTTGGGTGGTAAGACAGACCTCGGAGGGCTTTAAACGCGTTATAGACAGAATAATATAGCTTATACTACATAGTGGTGAGACAGACCTCGAATGCTCAGCAGTTCCGCAGATCTCGAGCGAGTATGGGAGCTGTGATTAGCCTCTTGCGGAGGCTGAATGCTAAAGGTTTTTTTTTGGAGATGAATGCATTATTTAGAGTCTTTTTTAGACTATCACATGAAGCCTTGATGAAGGTACTTTATGTCGGTGTAGGAAGGTTGGTCTGTTTCTCCTAAATATGGAGACTTAGAGTTGAGGATTCTCCACCTGCGAAAGCACTGAGATTGATAATAATGGCATCGCTGGATCTGAAATAGTCCTCTGAAAGAGCCTGAAGGCATCTCGTACACCTCATTGATCGGCTTTTAATACTTAAAATAAAGTTAAAAAAAAGGGATCATCTTTATTCTTATATGTCTATCATTATTGTAGTCCAGGACTCCACACTCTATTTGTTCCATTCCACACATTCGACCAGAGCAATATCAGGCTAAAATTACCACTAAACGACATGACTGCATTTGCATCCAGATAGTGAGTATTATGAAATGTGTTCAATCTCGTCTTGATCAAAGCAATATTAATAGCAAGCTACAGACTGGATGTCAGACTTGAGACACAAGAGCGTCCATTAAGAGGGAAAACGATAATCCAATTATTTACCAAAGTAGAAAGAGTGAATGACTATAAATACCCGTTTATGCCCCATTCCCATATTTATCCAGAGAATCTTGAAAGCCTTATACGATACCATTCAAAGAAACTGAGCAGCCATAAACCTCCAAGAAAGAAGCCATTAAGATGATGCACCATTCCTTCGCACCGCTTTTTACCAGATTATATCGATTGTAAGCCCACAACTAAACCAATCAATGGACTCTTTCTTCTAACTAAACAGCCTGAGGACTCTACTCCAGAGAAAACCTATGATGAAGCTAAACCACCTTATGAACAAGACCAAAGCAATGAACTATTCAACGTTTTAGTACAGGACTTGCGTCCTAGTCAATTGAATAGTCAACATGTCGCTTTCCAGATAGCAACGGATACCACAATCGCCTGGCTGCCTTTTGACCTAATGAGAACTGGCTTTATACTACTTGCCAACAACTGTAAAGCAAGCTGTGATAATGAGTGTGCAATACCTTTAAAATACGAGTTTATGAAATGTCCAAGCAGAGATAAGAAAATTAATAGCAATGAATGAAATTACCACCACTTAAGAGTTCTGTACCATACCTTTCAACCCCACTAGATTGATTGTTTACATCTGTATTGTCCATCCTATCTTACGATCGCAGTCTTTATCGTTACTCCCTTTTCTGTATTTGACAAAAAAAACTCTAGTGATCCCAGCCTTACGTAGTCTACAAGCCTTTCGGTGCAGTCAAGCTGAAATATTCTACATAGGAAACTCTTCTTAAGCGAAACATCTCATATGGTACACTAAAGTCAGACCAGCTAATACAGTAAGTGGATGCTTTCTAGATTTTCTGCTTTCCACAGGTTAGTTCAGTTAATTGCTCTGCAGTATTGAGATAGCTAGTGCTTACAGGCCTGGATTTTAATGTCTGTTTTAGCTAGTCTACCGGTATAGCAGACTTACTTAGCATCAATTACTGTAGCGCTATTCAGTATTACGAATATATACTGAGATACTTCAGATGTAGCCTACCTAAGACTAGGAGTGGGCCTACAACATTACGCTTGATGCTCTCCAAATTTTTTCTTTAAATTTGATTTCCATCGGTTCAATTCTTCATAATATTTCTTGTCTTGATAGATAGATAAATCTTTTTATTGCCCCATATGGGACATGGTTCGATCGATTTTTGTCTGATATACAGACTAAATCAGAGCATAATTGCTTCGCTAATGTCATGATGCTGCGATGACGTCGAAATTTCCCTCAATTTACAAAGGTTTAAGGTCCTCTCCGAACTCCAGGACCAAGTAAAACCCATAGCAGCTACGTACTCAGAACTGGGGAAACCCCTTGAGTGACCTAGTCTACCCTAGAAGGTTGGCTATCATGGTAAAAATGTGGGCAATTTGAAGAAACTTTGGCTACCGCGAGAAGGTCACTTTTCTGGAGTCCGGAAGAACCTTAAGATTAAGCTCCCGAGAGACTTTCGATAATATACGTTACTCATTCTCATTGAGCGGACATTCAGTTAAGATATGGCGTGGGCGTTTCTAGTATTCTAGATTTACTGTAATAATTTCGTTCTCCAATGTTAAGTCGCTGGAAGTATTGCCCAAACTCGACGCGTGGCCCGTTGACTACTGGTACACTTTAGAATGAGTCTCACTTCCCCAGCTCACTAGCCTTGTTTTTTTGGTTTTTTGTACAGGGAAAAGTTCTCGGAAAAGTTCCTAGAATCTAGAAGACGAAATATAAAAAAAAAAAAAACCAAAAAATTAGTGTTTCTGTGTTGTAAGGGTTACAAAACTTGAGTGATCTAAATTTTATAGTATATAAGCACAATGCTTTAAGTTTCATAACTGTAAAAACCAATAGATAATATAACTCAGCTGTAAAAATTGGCTATTTAGGCAAAAAAACGTTTATTGTAGCATCAATTTTGATAGAATTTGCCAAATTTTACGTTTATTAAGCAGCCTTGGTGGCCAAGTTGGTAAGGCGCGTCACTAGTAATGACGAGATCGTCGGTTCAAATCCGGCCTGAGGCATATTTTTTGGCAGTCTTGCTGCTTTGGTGGTTGGCCCTGAGCCATGTTGGTGGTCCGTATACCGATATAGTTTTAAAAAAAAAAGTAGGTGAAGATGCAGTAGTAGTAGCCTACCTAGACGACGTTTATGTTCTTGCCAAGAGCGACGACATTATCGACAAGGCACAGGAAGCTATTGAAGAGAAGGACCTAGGTATCTCACTCAACCTTAATAAGTGTTGGATCAGAGATATTGAGACTTGTAAGAGGGAAGGAATACCCGTTTTAGGTTCATTAGTCGGTCCGGTAGAGAAACGAGCAGAATTTCTGGATGGGAAGATAAGTGACTGGGGAGAAGTGATGAAAGACCTCAAGTTGATGCCCAGACAATACGCACTGTTGTTGATCAGGACTTGTTTTCACGCCAAACTTCGGTATTTGCAAAGATCCCTAAACCCGGAGGGTCTAGGCGAACAGCTGGGGCGCATTGACAGGTTGCTAAGGGAGGAGATGGTGTTTTTGCGAGATGACGACCGCAAAGGCCCGTATGACGAGGACATTCATGGCAACACCACTGAGGAATGGAGGCCTTGGTATACCCAGTTTTGAAGAACTAGCACCCGAAATTTACCCAGAGGCTAGACGTGAGGCTACCGCTATCATGAGAGCACTCTTTCCTTGGAGAGAACCGCAAAGTTTGGACGCAGTGGAACAAGAAGAGAGTACTGAGGAAATGCCGAACCCTTGGGAAGTTTCCAAAAACATCTCACAGAGGCGCTACGAGTGACTTAAGGAAAAGCTGAATGCGGCGGAGCTCAACTCACTCGCAGAGGCAGCCACACCATTTGGGAGCAGTTTTCTCAGAGTCTTACCAACCAACAGACATCTGATGCTCCAGAATAGTGTTATAAGTGCCGCACTGTGTAGACGTTTCCTACTACGACACCCAATCCCAGAATCCGAATGCGAGAGTTGTTTTAAAACAATGAACTTTGAACTCAACCATGAAGATGTCTGTATGATTCAGTGCAGTGGAGGAATCGCTAACTCGCGCCACAATAATGTACGAGATGTGATTGCAGGAGCACTCTCAGCTGCTCATGTTACGAACGCCAAGGAACAGATGGTATACACTGATCCCCAAAGAGCCCGTAATCACTATGATAGGATTAGGCCTTACGAGAAGAACATGAGAACGGATATTGTCACAGATGTAGCAGGAGTGAGGACACACTACGACTTAACTTTCTGCAACATCAGTGGAGGTAGAAGCACAGCCAGCCAACTCAAAGCGAGGTACAATGGGAAGATGACTTAATACGACATGTTACCTAAGTTTAAACCCTTAGGGGACTCATTCACCCAGAGTCAAAGAAGGAGTTGAACAAGTTAAGATCGATGATGACGGACTATGGATCTGAGATGTTACTGAGGGTAATATCTTGCATTCTAGCAAGGAAGAGATCAGAATGGCACTATTTGAACCCTACCAAATGGAGACAACAAATTGGAAGCGATGTGAGAGCGGAGGAATTTTTTAACCGAGAAATAATATAAGTCCAAAGGACAAAGTGACATAATAAGTTCTATAAATTTAATAATAAAAGGATTTATATAGTCTACTACGTAATTGCTGAACTCCATAACCGGGACTCGATATGTACCGTGTTCTTTTAATCTTTGGACTGCTTTACTTGTACTTAGGTGAATTTGTAAAAGAAAACCATCAGACAATTGATACACCGCAAATGCGAGATATGAATGAAAAGTGAATCTCTTGTTACGGTGCAATGAGTTTGGCATGACTTTGATGTTCGGACCAGTCGGTAGCCCTCTACGTGTACGTAATAATCCAAACTTAAGTTGGGATGAAACTCACGACTGTGAATTAAATTACAATACCATTTCATTTTTGCACTCCAGTCTAATAAAAATTAAATAAAAAAAGTCTGCCCGTCGTTTATAGTAGACTATACCATAAGATTAGTCTGGCCTAAATCTTCAAATCATCATTTCAGACGTTTGTGGTGTGTCTGTCAGCTCAAGCATACAACTGTCATCTTATTTTTTATCTTCATGAAAGCTTCATTCTTGAGCTTAGCATTGAGCTAACACTTAGGCCTTGTCTAACAGACCAGATATGGCCTATGGAATTACATCCTTATCTTTGAATGATTTTATGAGCTTGACTTTCATTGCCTCATGACAGACATGATATTAATAAGGATCAGGATTAGCCTGCCTTTTAAAATTACTTCGCACATTCGTAAGAATTATAACGGTCTGTCATATATCATATCTATACGAGACGAATATGACGTTTCAGTGGATATCGATAAGCCTAATAGCAGCTGTGCAGTTACAGTATTCACAAATTCAAACAGCCAGCAGTAATGTGCTTGAGATGAACTTGATGTGAGTATCTCAACAGGTCTGTCAAAAAAAAGCCGTACAAGGCATTAGACTACTCTCTCGGTCAAAATAGTCAGTGAAATGTGAAGCGTAATATACTGCCATATACTGCCATACAAATATCAATTTCATCTGAAATATTGGGAATTCCAAGCGGTGATTAGTAAGACCCCGCGTAGATGTCAGGGTGAGGGCTGCTGGACAGCCTCAACCCTCCATTCAATTGAGCGTACGTACTGATAAGTGCTCGCTTGTCCCTAACCCACGCTCGTGGAGGATGTTGGACGATGTCGTGGCGACTTGATTGCTCGTACCGCACGGTACGCAATTAAAGCAACAACACGACAGCAACTACTCCTACTCATTGCACTAAACGTGTCGAGCTCTAATTAACGTCATATTATCCAGAGGGCACCATCTACAAGGATCTAGTGCTACAGTTATCCTTTCGAGAAAGATTGAATTTAGCTTGTTTTACTATCGTTACTTCTTAAGACTTGGACTCAAGCTTACTTAGTACGTACTTAGTAGTATCAGACTAAATTGGAGGTCATCCTGACGTTAGAAAACCACCCCTCAATAATTGTCGAAGTCGCGGGAACCGGACTTACTGTTGGAGTCGCGGGTACCGGACTTACCAACCCTTTTAGATAAATGTATAAATACTTAGCTATATCGATCCCTTATCTAGAAAGACATCCGTTTTATATCTTACAAATAATACTGGTCTCGAGTTTGAATTGCTGACAAACGCAATTTCTTCAAGATATGATAGGACGGCAATTACGATATCCTCTCCGTCAAATATTCAGGACTCAGATTAAGGCCAACCAGACTATTCCATCATCTTTTCTACTCAGACAAAGTATCAAAACAATGCATATTCAGAGTGTTACTATGCGCTGGGGCAGAGGCGACAATTATGCCTATATTGTTACCGACGACGCAACGAAGGAAAGCTTGATCATTGATCCTGCTGAACCTGATGAGTACGTAGAATGCGTCCAGCTGTTGATGGATATAACTGACTATTGCTTTAGAGTTCTTCCAGTGTTGAAGAAACTGGAGGGTGAGGACAAAATCAAGCTGACAGCAATCGTCAATACTCATCACCACCATGATCACGCCGGGGGTAACGAGAAACTGGTAAGTAGCGCGCAAAACTAGCTGAAATATCACTGACAAACTTTTAGACTCAAGCGTACCCTAGTCTTCCAGTCATTGCTGGCAAAGACTCACCCCTTGTGTCGCAAACACCTACTCATGGCTCAACATTCTCATTGGGATCTAATATTTCCATTACTGCCCTTCACACGCCCTGTCATACTCAGGACTCAATCTGCTACTATGTAGAAGACAAGACGAAGGGTCAACGGGCTGTTTTTACCGGTGATACTCTTTTCATTGCTGGCTGTGGTCGGTTCTTTGAAGGAAATGCAGCAGAAATGGACAAAGCACTAAATACAGTACTGGGATCGCTCCCTGATGATACTGTAGTGTACCCAGGTCATGAGTACACCAAGTCGAACGTCAGGTTTGTCGAGACCGTCATGAATGGGTCAGAGAGCCCGGAGCTGGCCAAGTTGATAACATTTACTGATACCAACGAGTTTACGACTGGCGTGTTCACTATTAAGGACGAGAAGGCTTACAACCCGTTTATGAGGCTTAGCGACCCAAAGATCATGGAGGCTACTGGATCTAGTAGTCGATCTGACGTCATGGCTAAATTGCGTGAGCTCAAAAATAAAATGTAGCTTAATTAAGCTGATCTATATAGGATTTAGGCTCAGACCTGTTAACAATTGAATATTCTCTCAAACCTGAGAAGGTGAAAGATCAGATTAACTCTTCCGACTCAGAGAGGCTTATTCTACAGTGCGTAAGTGCGGGAGTTAGACGTGTATCATGGGTAAGGGCTTACAATTGATGTACGCACAGAAAAAGCCCCAGCCTTTGAATTCTTTGCCACTAGACTATCCACGGAGTTATTTGTATTTAATTCATCACAAGCCCTGCCAAAAATCGTCAACAGCAAGTAACATACAAACAATCACCCAATATGTCCAGTCAAGAACACGACCAAGTGTTAAAAGTGGCCGATGCGGAGCCTATCGTTGCTCCTAATGCCAGTGCTGCTAATGTTAGTGCTCCTAATGCCAGTGCTGCTAATGTTAGTGCTCCTGCTGTCAGTACTCCTGATGTCAGCACTCCTATTGTCAGCACTCCTATTATCAGCACTACAACTGAAGAACTAGCTCCCCCTGCACAACCGGCACGACCACTCTCGCCTTTTGCTCAAATGCAATTGATATTGACTGAGGCATTTCCTTCTGTCGAAGCCAAAGTTGTCCGCGCTGTTTTAATTGGCGCTCAAGGCCGACTGGACCCTGCCTTCAATGGTTTACTGTCGTTGACAGATCCCAACTACACTGTCGATGAATCGCAATTTGAAGAACTTGCCCAGCCTCCTCCTCTTCCAGCGAGGACGCAACCTTCAGTAAACCAGCAACAACTCACACAATTGGAAGAGGATGAGCGATTTGCTCGGATGCTCGCGGAAGAGGAGCGCGGCGCCGTGCCTGAAGACGTGTCTCACGCACCCATTCCGACCCAGCCATTAAGACAGGGATATCCTGGACGTGAAGCCAATAACCCCGTAGATGACCGTTCATTTTTTGACGACGATCTGCCCCAAATTAAAGAGAGCTTCACAAAGGGATTCAACGAAACGAAGGACAAAGTGAATACGTGGTTTGACAACCTGCGCAAGAAGAAGGACAGCCCAGAACCCATCCAAGATATCGGTAGTGGTGGACGCAATAGCTATAACGGTAGTAGGGGGACTTATACTGGTCCGAGCGGTCAACAACAGCAGCATGGGGGTAGAAACAGCAGCCAATATTATGATGGAGAACCAGACCAGATTGATTTCCAAGGAATACAGCTCTCGAATAATGATGATAGTGACTATCCGCCTGCGCTGCCTAGTCGACACAATGTTAAGGAGAACCGCACCGTGCATGATGATGATGACCTGTACGCACCGCAACCTTCACGTGCAGCTGCGCCTAATTTTAAAAAGGAATCCCCAAATGAAACCGTTAAGAAAGGAATCCCATTGAAGTCATCGGTGGCTGGTAAAACTGAGGAGGAAGATTCTTTTCTGATGAGTGAAAGCGATGAAGAGGAGATTGAAGACAAAAAACCTCTAGCTAAGTAGTTTGAGATATCGATCGTAGGCTATAGTGCGTGCATTTAGTCGGTGGAAGAATTTACCTTAGTAACATAGAATATACTGTAGCTTGAAATTAAAAAAAAGAATTCATGTCAGATGAAATAATTAGAGATTTCGGGGTTGGTTAAGAGGAATAAGAGAAAGCTTCCATTAAGTTAGTCCGAGATGGCATTTGGCGAAAACATGAACAATTCAGCTAGTTCTTAGGTTAGACTAGAAACACCCAGCATAATATTAACATGGATAAACAGTATGACATATGACATCAACACTAGCTATGTACGTTCGCGCATATCATTAACATTCTCATGGCATTTGAAATGATCATGACATGACGACTAGACTAGTCTACAGGAAGGTGAAATGACAAGGTATTTATCTTGAATCTTGATCGATAGCCCATAAGAAATTAATTGATAGACACCAAGGCTTGACCAAGCTACACACAAGTATTTATTTCTTTTGTTTGACGTGTGTATGCGAGCAAAGAAGATTGTCATGTTGCAGCTTGATCAATCGCCAGCCAACGCTTTTTTCAAGCGTTTTGATTGGTAGCTAACTGGGGTTGACGATGAAATAAGGTTGCGTTAACTTCGCTTTAGGCCCCGGTTCCGCTCCACCCATTTTTAATTTCTTTGTATGGATTTACTGCGGTGTTGACATATGACATATTTGTATGTATGTAACAGACTCAATATGGCAATAAAGAACAAGCATGAAATATTCGTGAAGAGAAGAAGGAAAATAAGAGAAAAAAAGAAAAAGTATTGCCATGTTCCTTGATTTTTATTTGTTATATTCTTTTTTGTATGTACGTACTACGTGTTTATAAAGCGATATCAGTTTAAAAGGACCAGCCTTCAGACATGTCAAGAACATAAAACAAGGAAAGTAATAAAAGAAGAAGAATCAAAATAGAAATAGAAAAAGGAACAACTTTGAATATTGTACAGAAAACCCAAAACCCAAAAAGAAGTACAATCCGAAAAGTAGAAATAAGAAGAAGCATAAAAAAGAGATGATCATAAATAAAGAATTTTACCGTTTGTCTCAGACTTATGAAGCCCAAGACCAGGTAATCGGAATTCGGCCTTCTTCGACAGTTCCAAGCTGGTCATAGGCGGAAGGAGACATATCCAGCGAGTAGTAGCTGCATCCAGTACATCTGTCTACAACCTTGACTTGAACAGTTTTGCCGTCACGATAAACGTTGATATATTTGCCGCAGTAAGGATTGTTATTGGGGTTGGCTGTTCCGACAGAGTCATAAAGTTCGTAACTAAGAGCGACAACGAGCTCAGTGTCGCTGTTTGTCCAACCACAGGCACCAAGGCTAACATCGTAGTAAGTACCATCACCAGAGTAAGTACCCGTATCACTGGAGCTAGAAGAAGTAGCGGCAGCAGAAGACGACACAGAGGAACTAGTGGAAATTGCAAGAGTGGTAGCGGCGTCAGTGGTGCTAACGGGCGTAGACGAAGATGTAGACACCTCAGCAGACGAGGTAGTAGCCACAGGAGTAGATGAAGATGCAGACACAGGGGTATTCGAAGTCGTAGATACAGGAGTTGATGAGGTAGTAGACACTGTGGACACAGGAGTGGATATGGGTGAGGAAGTTGAAGTGGAACCAGCGCCAGACGTAGTATCATCGTTGTCGTCGTCACTGCCATCATCCTCAGCATCCTTCACAGAAACATCAGACGTTGCAACTGCCTCACTTATCTGAGCTGTGTCTTCCGCAGAATCTGTAGAGGGGCTAACGCTAGCAGCACTGGTAGCTACGCTAATAATGACTGAAGTAGTAGTAGGGCCAGCAGCCGAGTCTCCAGTGGCAACAGGAAGGCTAGTAGATCCGGGAGCCATAGTAGATACATCAACAATCTCCAAGCTTGTGGAGACGGGAGTACCGTTCTGGTCCACATAAACAACTTGCTTCTGATAAAAGACACGAGTTTGGTAAATAACTTCCGTTACCACGGCACGTTTATGTAAATGATGGTCGTGGTGCTGCATAGGAGATGCAAGCGCATGGGCCGCCAAAAAGCAGGAAAGGGCCAAAGGAGAGAATTTCATTTTGTAAATTGGTTTTCTTTGGAAAAGTCGTTGGAGGTGGATTGATTTTGTAAAGAAAGCGTCAAGATAAAAATGAAGCAAGAGAAAGAATCAAGATACTTTAGAGTATATATAGTCTAATGATTGTCAAAGGAAGGACGGCAGGTCAAAGTGTTCAATAAAGGAGTGTAATTGAATATAAGGTCTTTGGCTCTGGGAATAAGAAAAGCACGGTATGAGTATCACAAAAAAGAAAAAAATAGAGGAGGTTGGCTTATTCGTCGATGAGCATCTGTTTAAAAAGAGTGTGAATAGAAGATGTTTATAAGATGAAAAAAAAAGATTGAATTGGAGAGAAACTGTCCAGCTATTTATGTTATTTATTTATTAATTAATTAAAGAGTAAACCATAGTACACATGTTGTTCGAGACCTGAAGTTTGTGACCGCAAGAGGTCATTGAAGGAGGCTTTAAAATTCAAAGAAAAACAACTTTTTTTTGTTTTTTTTGTTTTTTTTGTTTTTTTGTTTTGTCAGCCGTTTGTGTCAAATGAAATCTCCTTTTTTAATTCAACTTAAGCCGCATACAAAAGGAGTAATTGAGGGTAGGGGTGCGTGTTTTCACATAAGGTTTTAATGCGGTAACGTGGAAGCGAAGAACGATTTTATTTTTTGTCTTTTTTATTTACGTTCCAGGTAAAGTCTGTCTCCGAGTGTTTGGTGAGAACAAACCGTTGACTTAGTACTTATTTCGATTCATTTAGACCCCCCTAGTACCGTAGTCTATTCTATTTAGTACGTATTTACCGCTCCCTCGTTTAATTAACCATGTGGACAGGTAGGAACATGAAAGGGGTGAACAGACATATACTGTATAAACAAAAGAAACATAAAAAACAAAAAAAAAGAAACCTTTCTTTCTCTTGTTACGTATGTACATATGTTTTAACAACACAAACGTTCTGGCTAGTTAATAACGAAGGAGAAGTTCAGGCTAGAGCCGACTCTAGAGTGACAGCAGAGTCCAATGTCCATAATGCATGTAGTAGCGAAAGTTCTAACGCTAGCTAAGAAAGGGTAAAACATTGTTTCTCTTGTCAGCTTCGCGAGCCGCGATATCTTGATTTTAGACTAAGCCTATGTAGACTCAGACTGTACGCGAGGTGTTAATGTTTCATTTAGCATGACTTAATTAATCTTTTCTCTAAGCTAGCTGCTTTCACAGGCCGGCCTACGTTGACCCAGTTTAAAGGGCATATACAGTTGAATGTCAGTAAAGCTTGACGAAGCTTATGGGATACATGCAAGACGTTTTCACTATGGGATTTCATGCGCTCAAGTGAAACATGAATTGGTTAAACTCCAGATTCGAATATTCGTGGTCATCTAAAGATTCTAAATTAGCTAGATCTACCTACTCTAGAGTCTAGAGTCTATATACTGTAGCTACTAGCTAGACATGACTACCAAATATCTCTTAGATGTCTAACAATGAACGATGTGCTGGTAGTTGTCTGTCTCGCAAACTTCCCAAATTTGGACAAAAGGTGCCCTATTCTGCGAGACCTCCTTAATTAACCTCGGCACCAACACTTGCAGGCTCCAGGCATCGATAAACTTAAAGTTCCTGCATTTAAGTCTCAGCGGAATCTACCAGGGGTATGGCATCGTAGGCAGAACTATATAGTATAGGTAGATATAGTACTGTAGTACTTACTTTTCTTCTATGTAAATGCCTAATAATTATCTAGTTTAGCAAGAAAAACAATTGACTTGTCCTATAGCTAATTCCCATAGACTAGTACGTGCTCATGTAGAATACGAAACTTTTGGTTGCGCTAGAAGATTGTCTGTCTCGGGCATGATTTCTTCTGTACTCAAATCATTTAGAATACGGAACGGACGATTGCGCCAGTAGATGGTCTGCCCAGACATGGCTGCCACCCAAATGGGCAGCGCGAGCACTTCGCGCGTAACCCAGACCGGCAACCACTGAACAAGCGAACGGACACCGTTACCCTTCGGATTAAAATATGGTTTCACAAAGACTGGCCTCGCCTTGGTATTTTCAATGTTTCCGAATTTGATCAGATTGTGGTAGTGCCAATAGTCTATAGCGCACCAGCAGCTCATGTGAAGAAAAAACCAGTACCAAGACCAGTACCTTACGCCTGGCAAGAAAAGCACGCCGACTGCAAATGAGCTGTAAACAGCGCATAACAGACTCTCGGTTGTAGGTTCAACCATAGTAGCAGCCCAGACCATATACCTGCGCACTCTAAGCCAGCGAACACGCCGAGACCAATAACCGCTCAGCGAGACATGTCCAAGGGGTTGTACAGCTGAATCAGAGGTCATCGCAGTCCGGCCACCATTATTCCATAGACATTGAGCAATCATGTTGTCCTCAGCAATGTACTGAGCAAATACCTGAATTCCAGTCCCCTTTTCGATCCGAGGTTTGCCAAGTTTCAAGGCCACAGCAGAGTCGAGAGCCGAACGACGGTACAGGTTGGATTTACCCATAACACAAGGTGCAGCGCCCACGGCATTAATAGCTGTGTAAAATTTCGAATGCGAACTCAAGAGAAACATTTCGTCAAGTTTAGATCCCCAGGAGACCCCGTCAGTCGAGACACATAGGGGTAAATGGTGTACTAACTGGATTTTGGGGTCTGCCATAAATTTATCCACCGATCTGGACACAGTGCCAGGGTTTACCCACACATTTGAATCGAGAACCCACACAATGTCGTACTTGGCAGCAGCATAGCCTTGAGCAAGGTTGTTGATTTTGGGGTTGGGTCCGTAATGCTTATTTGAGACCATTACTTTGGCATCAACGTGAGGGTATCGAGTGATCAGGCCCCTGGCCACATCCACAGCCGGGTCTTCTTCATTTTCGACACAGAAAATTACCTCTAATAATGGGTAGTCTTGTTCCATTGCTGATGACAAGCATACTACCATTTCACAGTCGATTCCCTTCATTGGGCGTAAAATCGTTACACCCATTGGCGCGTTTTTGCCATCACTAGTGCCGTCGGTTTTAGAGGAATCGGTTCTAGAGGAATCAGTTTTAGAGGAATCGGTTTTAGAGGAATCGGTTTTAGAGGAATCGGTTTTAGAGGAGTCGGTTTTCGGTTTTTCGGCCACCCGCGTGTTTCTAAAATATACTACCACAGCTCCGGTGACAGATATCCCAACTATGAATAGGTACCACACGAGGCAAAAGGCCGCAAACGCCCGGACTGTTAGGCCGTGCTGGGAATGATCTAAAAGTTCAAGCGAGAGGGTCATTGAGAGAGGTAAATGCTGAACAATAAGTAACTGTTAACCGGTATGTATCCTCTGAAATATCTTCAGACTCAAGCTAACCGCATGTTGGTGATATATATTGGGCGTATCAAAGATGAAAGTTCTGGAGGTTTAGAATTTTTTTTTCTGGAGGTTTTTTGAATGTCGCGTTGTCCCAAACCGGAGCCCCGCGAGCTCTACCGGTAGATAGACTATGAATTCCTAAGCCAACATCGTCTTTTAGAAGAGACTGAAATATGAATTATCTGGAACTATCTGAGTGAACATTTGAAGTGTAAATATCTGCTATGAAATAATGGCTTCAATCGAAGAAGATTTTACTTTTGAAGTTTGCACTATGGACTCATGATTTTTAATACACGTCAAAACCATATTCCAAGAATTACACCAATAAATGTGAAAAACAGTCTATTTTCTTCTCTTTGGTGAATGTGCCCACATAAATTTTGTTACAGCGGCTACGCACCGGCATTTGGAGCACAAGACTGATTAGTTTTGGCTCATGTATAATTGGCTGACTTTTCCAGAAATTCCCACTGTCTCGAATTCTGAAGTCTCGATTGTATCAACTCGACTATCGAAAGCTATGTTAGCACGCACCACGAATTGGCATTGGCTTCAAATACTTTGAGATCTACAGTTACTGAGACGATCAAATTCACTTGCCTTGAGCCGAGACCTCATTTTGAAATAATGGATAAAGTCGAGCCTTGAAAAACGTGAACACCTGTTTAACTCTTCGGCTGCAAACAAACGACATTTTTGATTATATATTTCAAATCACACCACGCGGGGAAAAGCGCTAGCTGTCAAGCACATGGACCTTCTCATGGCATGATTTTATGAAGAATCCCCAAGCGTGCCTGTCGGCCAGGCCTCTCGTTCGGCAAATATCCCCGCTCATGGTTAAGTATAAATACTCAATTGATTCTCTCTGAGAGGTCAATCAATCAATATCACACTACAAACAATCCTACTCTCACTAAGCCTACTCTATTTGCATTTTCCTCGCAACCTTACTTAAAACAACTTACTGCAAACATGTTTCCTACAGCTGTCCGTCTTGCTACCGTTAAGCCCCTCACTAGTTCCAACCTTCAACATCCAGCAAAGCGCGTGGCATGCAACTTTGCTGGTTGGGCTACTGGATTCGCGATTTTCATGGGCTGGCCCCTGGGCTACATTGAATTTGAAAACAGAATTCACAATCCTGCCCAGAAATAAGCATGACTTCCCATCTTTGTCTTTTTAATACGCCATCCTCCTGCTTGCTCTTAATGTTGTTTGAGCAGCATCGAACTTGGTTTCACGATATCAACTCTTCTCTCATGTTGCCCTTGATAACCATATCAACTTATCAACTATTTGCACGTTTCCAATGACTATTCATGTTAATATTTACTCAGCTTATACGCACCAAATCCTCAACGCTACATTTTGTTACAAGTCTTATAGAAGCGCTTGAAGTGATTCGCATGTATAAAAGCTAAGGAAAAAAAAAAAAAATTTCTAAGACCACAATTACTGTTTTTAATACTCTTTAATTGAATATTGTCTCTTTTTCTCATTCTACAGTCACAGAGCAGGGCTGTAATAACTCTTGTGAATAAAGTTGCCAGATATTGAATAAAGAAAGAAGGCCTAGTATTTTTCATTCAACGCATACTATAATCTTTATTATGGCTCCCAGTGTCCTGTTTATTTACGGCCGGAGTCTCAAGGTCACTTTGACAAGCAGTTAGACTATTTAATCTGGCCCTCAGTGGCCGGCCGGAGTCTAGATCACGAACCAAACCAAGTTCTGGAAAAAATTTCTTCATAAATGTAAGTTATTCGATTGCACAGTATTTCTAACAATTGTTAACTGAGACGTCTTCTAGTTAGCACTAGCTATAGTGTTAGAGCCAGTTTCAGGCACAAAAAAACCATACTGGCATCACTCACGGTCTTAAGCGATTTCAGAGCGTTATCAAGATTCACTAGACCTATAGCTAAGATAGCGAATTATAAGAGATTTCGTTAAGATCTCCCAAATATGCATGCTACAGCCGTGTATTACATTAAACATCCCGAATAAGCCGTGGTACAGTCCGAAACTAGTGCTTGAGGGTACGGGTACAAGCACATTCAAATCACGATGGCTTTACCCTTGCCGCAGGAAAAATGAGTCCCATTTTTTTCAAAAAGAAGCTTGTTCTTTATGGGCATCTCCGAGGCCTGACCCTGAAATGTTTCAATTCTTCATATATAATCATTTAGTTCTTCTCTTTCAGTTCTGAGTCTCCGAAGGCAACTATTGTCTTATTGTTCGAGTATCCTACCGATTTCCACAGCCATATGCCATTGCCGAGTTCTATCTCCATTGTTATAGCTTCCTGTCTTGGTGGCTCTGCTCTTTTTCATTCTATCCAATATTGCGAGCGCAGCCCATTGGTAAGTAATTGAAGACATTAGACTACATAGTCATATAGCTTGAATGCCAACACCAGAGTATAGTTTAAACTCGTTGCGGTCTATGCCCAACATGCTCAAATCCTCACCTAGCACTGAGTCAGTTTCGCCTATCGCACCTCCGAAGCGCCAACGGCGAAAAAAAAATAACGATTCTGAGAGTTACCCAGCTCCCAAGAAACAAAAAGGATCTGCTTCCTCGAGTCGATCGTCCATCATTGGAGTTACTCGGTCAATCTCAGCATGCCAACGGTGCCGTCTCCGCAAAACGCGTTGCGATCAAAAGTTTCCTTCATGCACTTCATGTCTCAAAGCTAACACCGAGTGCGTTGGAATCGATGCTGCTACAGGGCGCGAAATACCTCGAAGCTATGTGTCGCATCTAGAAGATAGAGTAGCGCAACTAGAGCTCCAACTTCAAAAGCATGGCGTCGATTACGACAATCTGTCTCTTGATACGCTGAATGCTCCATCCATCCATGTCACTGCGGATTTTGAGTCTGATTCGAAAAATCTGAATTTTTCCCCCAAGATCTCTTCGAATTTATCGAAAAAGTCATATTCGGAAGTTGACAAACTCATGACTTCAGTAAAAAAGGTATCAGTAGAGTCTGGAACCATTCCCCCATCATCGTATCTGGGATCTTCCTCTGGTCTCTCTTTCGCTCGGCTTTTATTCACTGCAGTGAAGTTCAAGTCACAGGACAATTCGGCTAATCCAACACCGGTTCCAGAGTCCTCGGAGAGTTTAAAAGGAAAAAGTGTCAGCCCCGCCGCATTACCGCCAAAAGATGTTGCAGAGAACCTATTATCCATATATTTCTCGCTAGCAAATCCCCAGCTTCCGGTCATACACAGAGAGCAGTTTTTAGTAAAGTATTTTAGACCCATATACGGCACCTTCTCGTCCGGTGTTTCACTTGCCTCCGACTACACAACTATCGGAGTTTCAGTGGGAGGGCCGTCCACTCCAAGTGAAGAAGGAACTTACTACGCAAAGCATTATGGCCATACATCAGCATCTAGCAAAGCTGCTCCTTCGCATAAAAATCTGCCCGATAGACCATATATTGCTATAGAGGATCTGTGTCATCCCATTCCTGAATCCATTAACCCAAATGAAACGTCACCCGCTCTTTTCTTTCTGAATATTGTATTTGGAATTGCAACATCGTCGCTTCATCAAAACTTCCCTGCCCACATTCCAGAGGCTTTTCGTGTAGCCGCCATGAAGCACGTTGACTCTGTGTTTTCTTCCCCTAATCGGCTCGAGGCTTTGCAGGGGATTCTTTTACTTGCTCTATATTCCATTATGCGACCCGCAGTTCCTGGTGTATGGTATGTCCTAGGCTCTGCTATGAGATTATGTGTTGACTTGGGCCTACATACGGAAGAAGGCATTAAGTCGTGGTATAAAGCTCCTGCCAACACTAATCAAAACCCCAACTTTCTTGGATCAGATCAAGAAAGCCACAACCATCATTCATATCTTAATCTACCAGAATATGATGCAGCAACTCTTGACCTGAGGCGGAGGCTTTTTTGGTGCACATATGCCCTGGATAGACAAGTATGCGTCTACCTAGGGCGACCCGTCGGTTTTCCAGAGCATAGTATAAAAGTTCCATTTCCCTCGGAGTTGGATGATGCCCTTATCGTTGACTTTTCCTTTGGCACTCCTCCTGAATCTGTAATGGACTATTCTCTCGAAAAGTCTACCTCACCATCCTACAAGATTGTTTCATTGTCATTTTTCAAAATCAGAAAAATTCAGGCGGAGATTCAAAAGATCTTATATGACTGTGCCCCTATAGGGCGACAGTTTTCAGGTCTGGATGAATGGCGGGACGCAATGGCAGAAAAGCTTGAACACTGGCACAACTCGTGTCCGAAATCTAAAAAGCGAATGAACTGCGATTTTAACGTCCGTTTCATGGAGCTCAACTACCAGCAAACCAGATTGCTACTATTTGGACTCTGCCCTGCATATACATCTCCGCCTACACTTGACAGCTATAAAATTATTGCTGAAGCTGGCGAGCAAGTAATAAGGAACTATCAAGATCTGCATAGTAAGGGAAAGATTAACTACACATGGGTAGCGGTTCATAATCTGTTCATGGCAGGCACTTCATATTTTTATGCTCTTTACCATTCTCCTGAAGTGAGAGCAGCAACAACTATTGCAGAAATCGACTACAACACTCGCGAATGTAATAAAGTGTTGACATCACTTGTCACTCGTTGTGATGCAGCTGTTTCTTGTCGTGATACTTTTCAACTGCTGACAGCTGCTATTTTAAAGCTATGTTACAATGAACAAGCGGGTGTGGTCATGCAACTTCCAAATGATAGATATGTCAACCATGTCAGTAAGGAACAAGAGTTGGTTAACCTTCCTCCCTCGAGGGTCTCGGCTTCTGATTACCCATACATACAGCCTCATCCAGTTAACTATGACGGTTCCATGCCGCGCGCTGAGGGTCAAATCGAGGTCGAATCTGGTCTCAATGGGCCAGCGAACCAACATTCGCGTATTTCTACGGAGGGCGGGCCAGAAAACATGGCCATGTTTGACGGTAGTCAGCATGCCTGGCCCGAAGACTTGGATCTTTTTTTCCGGGAAGCTGCTCAGACGGATGGCATTTCCCCAAACAGCGACATGAGCACAATAGGATTTCCGCCTCAGCAGCATCCTCCATATATTGATAATTCCATGAACGACTCTTCTCGTCCCCAGGGTTCTTCTAACTATGAAAGGGGGAATCATATTCCCGTTGCAGAAAAATATGACATGCCGTATTTTTCATCAGACCCACAAAGGGCCATGTATAATCCTCGTGGCCATAGAAGTGATGGGCAAAAAATCTACGACATTATTTCTGAAGTTCCCAATGCCGCTATCTGGGACCAATTCTTTGCACCGCTTGTGGCTAATGGACATGGAAACCCAGATATCACCCCAAACAGAATGAGCGTACAAGGGAATAACATGGCATCACAGGTCTACGTGGGCTCGAATACTATAAATGAGCAGCCAACTTCTTTAGATTCCAAGAGCAGTAACTTGATGGGTAATTCTGCCACTTCACGGGCCAACTAGATAGTGACTGTCTTTCTTTTTTTCTCCTCTACTTTCATTTTACATTTTTACCAAGGTATTGTTGTAATTTATTCATTTTCGTCGATTATTCTTCCTCTTTTTAGTTAATTTTACGTTAGAGAAGGACTCTATTTATTCTAGGCAATGATCATTTTGTTCTTCCCCCTTCTCTTAACAGCTGTAACCAGCTTTTTTTTTTTTTTTTCTTCCTTTTGAAATGTGATTGATCGTAAAATAGCATTTTGGGCTGAATTTTAGATTTTACAAAGTTTTTGAAAAGCCCATTTGCCACCAATAATTTTCCAATGGCAACTAAGAGTAAAATGACCAGTATTAGGTCTCATCTTGCTTGACGTCTTTTATGAAAGTTTGCAAGAGATTTGACAGTTTTGTAATTTGGAAAACATGGTGATGCTTGCGAATTCGCAAGGCCACTCTCACACAGAAGGCACAAAATAACCTTTAAAATTGTTCTGTGTAATTACTGTTTTAGAAATTAGATGTATTCCGTCTAATTCAGGTTCTGAGATACATCTAATCTAATCCACTTCTTTCAATCGATAGAAGTGACTGGAAGTGCTGTAAAACTAGAAGTGTTGATGGTTCCAAGGAACATACTTTTTAACTCACTAAAAATGCGCAGTAGCTTCTTAAACCAGACCGTTGACACAGATTGGTTTTTTTCAAAACACCTTTTTTTTTTTCTTTACCCTTTACTTTTCAAAGGCTACTTTTATTGACTTCATCAGCTCTACGAGATCTTTTAATTGCAGTATATACCATACACAACAGCTGCTTTCTTCCCATCAACTTTCAGCGTTTGGAATTGGTATTTGACGTCAAGAATATACTCGTATGGGGTCCAAAGTTATGAGTGCAACAGGTAGAACGATATGGGCTTCAAACTTTGAGAAAATAATCTAAAGAAAAGTGTCTCTTTAGGAAGCTTTTGTTTTCATACGGCTTTATTTTAAAAATAAATACTTAAAAAAACCTCTTTTTTAATACACCAGTCTACACATTTCGTTTGAATTGTGCACTTTCCTGAGTTTTTTATTATTTTGTATTCTAATATGTCACTCGGATACTGGTAAAATTCATATGTAGCGTAAAGGAAAAAATCGTAAAACCAGATAGTTACTACTAGATGAGAAATATATATATAAGAGCTCAAATCTCGCTATGTTCTAAAGTATTTCACAGTCACTTTCTAAGTAAAGGTTACTATATATCTTAATACTTAGATACTAAGATACTAAGATACTTGGATACTTGGATTTTTTGGTTGTGCCCTAATTACAAAGTGCTGATAAACACTGACGCCAACATGTGTGAAAACTCTCAAGATGTTAATCGTCCAGACCAGCCTGAAAGTTTTAAAGACACAGCTCCAATGGCTAGTAGTTCATCTCAAATGGAAGGCTTAACTATCAGTCAAAGCTCGACTTTGGCTGAATCAACAGAGTTGGCCGAACCGACTGACTCAACTGAAGCACACGAACAGCCAGACCTCGCTTCATCGTCTAGTGGTATACCCGAAAGTCCCAATCAGGAATCTTCTCCTTCTAGCGACTCACCAACACCTCCTCCCAATGGCCCAGCACCTCCTCTCAATGACCCAGCACCTCTTCCTAATGACCCAGCACCTCTTCCCAATGGCCCAGCACCTGTGCCAGTGCCTGAGGGGGAGACGAATAAAGACACAGACGAACCAAGGAACCGTATTTTATGGGATTTTGTTATTGAGTTTCCACCAAGGCGGAAAAAACCTAAGAAAGGAAACGACGAGAAGCCGAGAAGACGGGATATAAACGTTCTAAAACCAAGGCTCGTTGCGAAAACAATTGCGAAGCATTATGATAACTTGCAAGATACGAGCATGGTAAGCGTGAAGAACTTCTATGACCTTGTCATAGCGGGCACCCGCAAACCATTTAGTAAATTCCAGATCAGCGTGATGAGATATGTATCCATCTTTTATTTTTACGAGAAAATTGGCAACCATGATCAATCATTCTGGCTAATGCAAGATATTTTCGAACGCATTTGGGAAATCTTCTGGGAAAAAGGATTTCGCATGCATCATGAAATCGATTTTGCGCTTGAATTCGTTAAAGAGCTCACTCATGATGAAGACGTTTTCTATGATGCCTCTGAGGGTCTAGATACAGATGCTTCCAAGATGTCGACCAAGAAGTCGATCAAGAAGTCCGATATTTCAACTAAGCCCTGTGTCACAGACAGACCAGGTGAATTGCCAAAATTTTCTATCTTCAGCACAAACAATACCAAACCCATAGTTTCCAATGGGCTGTTAGGAAAACTCGAGGCCACAATCACTGCTTTTTCTGAGAACCTGGGAAACGGTCTGGCCTTACAAGATACAATAAACACCCTAGAAACCACAAAACACCGGTTAATGGAATTGGCAAAAAGATTGAATCAAGAATTGATAGAAAAAAGCATTCTTGTGCGAAAATTGGAGATTGATGGAGCTCTCAAAGACAAAAAGTTGGAGGTTGACCACGCTGAAATTGCGCGAGATATGTCGATTGACGACTACAACTTCGTATCTCAAACGCTCGGCTTTGTTAATAAGGGACATGACCACTGCTGTCAGAAGCCTGTTAGTATGGACGATCTCGAAGGCAAGTTCAAGTGCGTGTCTCACGCGGGGGATCCTGAATCTCTGGCAACTTTTGCTTCAACTTCTTGCGATGTATCTCTTGCAGGGTTCACCATTCGTGAAATGTATACTGGCATGTACGAATCACTGGACGAGCCCTATCTCATTATCACTGATTATGCTCTGAAAACGCCTATCCGAACTTCCTGCCATCTGAACAGGCTGATAAAAAGCGTAATCAACATGTGCGTTCGCGTAGTAAAGTTGATTGGAAGTATTCTTCAACACATTGAACATGAAAGAGCTAGAGTTAGAGCTCAAGAGTTAGAGCTCAAGAAATGAGTGTTATGGTTGCCTTCGATGATTTTTATGTAGCTGGACTGGCTTTAGCTGACATTGATGTTTAAATTAGTGAGTCCAAAAAGTAAATTTTTAACAATTCAAAGCTGAAATTTTTCTTTGGGTTCTCTTTCTTCTATTTTCGAAATATTTTTCAGTTGATTTTATTTTGCCAACCAGATCTCTGATTCAGTTTATATTTCCCTTCTTCAAAGCCTTATTTGCTCTGAAAGATTCGTATTACAAGCCTGCCTTCTCTGCCAAAATCAATTCAAAATGATCGGATATCAGAACAACGATACTACCACCAACCACTTCCGTCACCACTACCAGAGTCTGAAAAAGACCTGCTACAACTGTATGCTTACATGCCCCCATAGGCCATTGTCTACCAGTCATCATTGCGTTTATACTAACACTTCATCTCTTAGGCGGTCTCTTTGGACATCAGGTTCGTCCTCTTTGATTGCTGCTGCTGCCGGAAAATGTGAAAAACACGAAAAAAATTTTACCAGGCCAAACCCTTGACCTGTCGTGTTTTTTTGTATTGTGTGTGTGTGTGCTAACTCGCAATTTACTAGGCCCGTGTGTGTCCCAAGACTGGTAGTCCCGTATGCTACAACTGTGGTAATTACGGTCACTTGAGTAAAGACTGTGATGAACCAATTCAAGGTAAGGCCTGCTACAACTGTGGTGAAACCGGCCACTTGTTGCGTAACTGTAAGGTCGCGCAACCAGCTGAAGGTGCTACTGCTCCTGAAAAGTCTGAGGTAGCCAGTGAACCTGCTGTAGGCAACGCTCCTGCTGCCACTGAATCCACCGACTCGCCCGTTGCTGCTAGTGTTCTAGTAGTTGCGTCGACTCCTTTAGTTGTCGAAGCAGTCTCCGAGACTGCCGTTGCAACTCCTGCTCCCGCTGTTGCAATCCCCACTGCGCCTGCTTCTGTTGCTTCATCTACAGATGTTCCTTCCGGTCCCGCTTCTACTTCTAGCCTTGAGTGCTACAAGTGTGGCACTGTAGGCCATATTTCCCGCTTCTGCCCAAATAGTGCTGGCACCGGTAGCGGTCCCACCGCCAGCTCTCGTGGCCGGGGTGGTCGCTCCAGTCGCAGCCAGTCATGCTACTCTTGTGGCCGTATTGGCCATGTCAGCCGCGAATGTACCAAGGGACAAAAGTGTTACAACTGCGGTGATATGGGCCATTTGAGCAAAGAATGCAGTCAAGCTCAAGAAAAGGTTTGCTACAAGTGCAAGGGTCCTGGTCACATTTCTTCTCAGTGCTCTGAGCCAGATGTGGAAGCATAAAAGAAAGAGGAAAAAAAAGAAAGAAAAAAAATAAAGGAAGGCAATATATTTATGTGTTCGTTTTGTGCGTTTGATTCTATTATGTTTGTGCTAAGAGTAAGCGAAGCTGAAGAAAATGGGAAATGTTTTAAGACGCTGGCGATTCCAGAGTGAGCGATTGATTCTGCAACGTAACTCGTTTCTCAGCTCAGATGTTGTAACTGGCAGTCATATATTTAATGGTTTGTACAATGAAAATTATATCTTATTTCTGTTTGAACTGCCACTGGTAGGTAGGGCCAATTCCAGTAGAATGAAGGCCTGTCGATTGAGCCAAGGTGGAAATCAGGTTTCATTTGTTGACGTTTCTGAATGAATTTGCTGTGATTTTAGATTTCAGCAGTCTGCTCGCGTGCTGTGGTCATTTATAAAAAGCTAGTTCTGAGCCAACTCAGTCAAGTGTCAAATATTTGGATACCAGTATACACCAATATCCTTTTGATGTTGTGTGAGAATTAAATAAACAAACATCTTGGAGTTAAGTCAATATTATATCTGGGCATCCTTGATAAATCTCACAGGACGATTTTACTTTAAATTTACTAAAGTCCGTATGCTATATTTCTCTCATAAGTAGACTAGTAATTGTTAGCTGGAATTGATATCAACGTTACCTCAACTTGCATTTCTTTCTTTCTTGCAATGAAGGACAGGCCTTCTTACGGTAGATGATGATGATTTTCAGACTCTTTTTTTCGTAATCACAGATTCACAGCCGAAGCATACCCACACGCCACTTCACCGGTAGATGATGATCCAGAGCCATTAATCTGCAAAGTGGGCAACAACGTGCAGGTATACCTGCCAAAAAGAGGGTCCAGGAACGGATGTTTATTTTTATTGCAATCACCGTGGATCCGGATTCCAGAATATACCGGTAGCTATAGCCAACAGTTAACTTAACTCAGTTGAACGCAAGTAGTTGGCGGTTTCCTAGCCCGCTGAACGCCACCAAACGCCAAATGTCAAACGCCAAACGAACGTTGACCAGAGATTTAAAGAAGAAAGAGAAAGAAAAATAGTCCAAGTATAGTCTATACTCAGTATACTGTATACTGTATCAAGGCATCACTATATGCATGTAGGTAGGGTCTTGTCGCGTTTGTAACTCTTTTTTATTTTCCCTTCAAAACAGGTGAAATTTAAGTGTCAAAATAGACTTGTACCGGTTGTCAATTGGAGCCCAAGTAACTCTCTAACTACGTAGGTGCTAAATAAACAAATAAAACGTCTAATTAAGCCTTTGGATTATCTGGTCAATGTTGTCGATGTCACAAAATAGAGAGATCACAAAGACACATTGACAGTTCACACAGAAGCAATTGACTTCAATTGACTTCAATTTGTTCATTATCTTGTCTCTAAATCGTATTCTGTCTATTTCGTACGCACAAGGCACGCTCAGGCTCAGCCATTGCCAGTAAAAAAAAAAAAAAAACCAAAAAACCTGATGATTTATGCCATCTCATAATTTGTATGGGTCCCATAATTTAGTTGTCCCTGCCTCCTCCTGTGATGTTAAGTTACAATATCGATGATTTCATCCATCTCCTGATTTCTTCTATAGCTGCTGCTGGCTGGTAGCCTGTCACTAAGTAACTAAGCAACTGAAAAAAAGGAACTAAACATGTAGACCATACTATAGTACTAGTTGTACTATCACCAAATGTACCCGCAACAGGCATAATCTATGGAAACGTGTCTCATACAAGGACCATTTATGGGATCTATCCTTCCATCTGGCGGGATTTCTTACATGCTTGTAACCTAGTGATAAGTGAAAGGTAAGTCATCATCATGTCAAAACCCTTCAAAAAACTTGTATAAATAACGTCAACATTGTCTAGATACTCGTTCTCTTTTTTTTTCCTTCTATTCCCTACAACTATTCATAGTTTCACTGATCTCATCTCATTCTCTAATATCTAATTCACAATGGCCATTACTCAAATTCACGCTCGCACTGTCTACGACTCTCGTGGAAACCCTACCGTTGAAGTTGACCTTCACACCGAACAGGGCCTTTTCCGCGCCATTGTCCCTTCTGGTGCTTCCACCGGTATTCATGAGGCTCTTGAGCTCCGTGACGGTGACAAGACCAAGTGGGGTGGAAAGGGTGTCTTGACCGCTGTTGCCAACGTCAACGACCTTATTGCTCCCGCTCTTATTGAGGCTGACATCGACGTCACTGACCAAACCGCAATTGATGAGTTTTTGATCAAGCTTGACGGTACCGATAACAAGTCCAAGTTTGGAGCCAATGCCGTTCTTGGTGTCTCCCTTGCTGCTGCTAAGGCTGGTGCTCACCACAAGGGAATTCCCCTCTATCAACACATTTCTGAGCTCTCCAAGACCCCTGCTCCCTTCGTTCTCCCCGTCCCCTTCCAGAATGTTCTTAACGGTGGCTCCCACGCTGGTGGCCGTCTTGCCATTCAGGAGTTCATGATCGTCCCTCTTGACTTCCCCACCTTTTCTGAGGCCATGCGCGCTGGCGCCGAGGTCTACCAGATTCTCAAGTCTCTTGCCACCAAGAGATACGGCACCTCTGCTGGTAATGTAGGTGACGAGGGTGGTGTTGCTCCCGATATCCAGACCCCCGAGGAGGCCCTTGACCTCATTACTGACGCCATTGAGAAGGCTGGATACACTGGAAAGGTATCTATTGCTATTGACGCTGCCTCTTCTGAGTTCTACAAAGATGGAAAATACGACCTGGACTTTAAGAACCCTGAGTCCGACCCCACCAAGTGGCTCACTGGTGTAGAGCTCTCTGACCTTTACCTCAGTCTGCTCGAGAAATACCCCATTGTATCCCTAGAAGACCCCTTTGCTGAGGATGACTGGGAGACTTGGGTCCACTTTTACAGCAAGGCTGCTGACTTGACCCAGATCGTCGGTGATGATCTGACTGTCACCAACCCTATCCGTATCAAGACCGCCATTGAGAAGAAGGCTGCCAACGCTCTGCTTCTCAAGGTCAACCAGATTGGAACTCTTACTGAGTCCATCCAGGCCGCCCTTGACTCTTACGCTGCTGGTTGGGGTGTTATGGTCTCTCACAGATCTGGTGAGACTGAGGACACCACCATCGCCGAGATTGCCATTGGTCTTCGCTCTGGCCAGATCAAGGCAGGGGCTCCTGCTCGTTCTGAGCGTCTTGCTAAGCTCAATGAGATTCTTCGTATTGAGGAGGCTTTGGGCGACAAGGCTATTTACGCCGGTACCGCTTTCCACAAGTCTGTTGCCATTTAAAGTGCATAAGAGATGATGGAAAGAAAGGAAAAAAAAGGACTATTACACCACCCTTTATGAGTTGACGTTTTATAACCATAGATAATTTAAAAAAAAATATATATACATTAGACTAGAGATGCATAGGGACAGCAAATGTGTGCAGTAGTTGCTTGGTTCGTAAAGCTGGACGATTTCGATGTTTTTCCGTAGGAACTTTTTGAAACCAGTTCATTATGACTTCGAACTTGTAACAAGATGTGATACAATATGAATGCCGCATGCAAGTATTCCAGTCTTTCATCATCAGAGGCGCCGCGGTGGAATGGGAAAAAAAAAAAAAAAACATATTTCTAGTAAACTATTTCTTTGCACGGCAGCGAATTACGGTATGTCCGGATCCGAATTTTGTAAGCAATCTTAAAAGTCCGGAGTTTTCTGGAATTCTTAATTAGTTTGATTCCAGTACAAGCTTCCGGAATATCTCTACGGATTTCACTATAAGGCGATTACGGTAGACGAAAAATAATGAGTGAAAAGTTTAGGACAAAAGGCAAAGATTTCGAGGCAGAGAGGCTAAGGGGCAAAGAAGTAAAGAGGTAGAGAGGCGAAAATCTTGAGGGGCTAATGGCAAATATATAATGAAGTCAAAAGTGCATGGACCAGATACCAGAACAATTGTCTATATGGAGACTTACCGGTAGACTATCGTGTTATTGTCAGCTAGTCGACCATATGCAGCGTGCACTAAAATTCATTCATTAAAAAAGGATTCCATTGTCTTCCGCCTAGACCGGCTGTTTTAATATTGTACATTTTCCTATTGTGCTCCTATTGTACATGTTCTCCTATATATTGCAATGTTTATTATCGATAATTTGATCATGACAATAAATGTTAACACAGGTATTGTTCGATCTTGAAATTTAAACGGTTTTACCGGTAATCTTTAATATCCACTATTATTGAGTCTAGTCCAGTCATACAGTAGATCAACCAGTCCAGGTCTACACAATTTAGTAGCTAGCTTACTCTGCGAGGACGTTGTAAAACCTTTATGCCATAAATTGGTGTCTTTTTTTCCGCCTTGGTATACCATAATTACAAGTCAGTCTTGCCCCCTACTCCAAGTAATTTTTTCTTTTTTATACTAGAGTCTAGAGCTCTCTGGGTTTACGCAGATCGAGAGGGTTTCATTAGGAAAGAAAATCCCGAATTAACGGTGTATTACCTTATATCTCCGTTCTCTGCTGATTTTGAATTTGCTCAGCTTTACGGCTTATGTTATAAGCTGAGGAAGAGGTTAATTTTTATCAACTGGGTGTGTGATATTGTTTGAGCAGCGCTCTTATCTCGAGCTAGTCTTCGTTGTTTGTTATCGATCTGTTGTTTGGTCACGTTTGGTCTCCTGAAAGCCTCTGGTGGAACATATTTCTGTCACAGTTACTATGGTTGATAATGACTTCGCTGCATTAGTCGCAGTAATTATAATTTTTCAACCCTAGGATTAAAGGTAACTACTCCTCGTTCAGTAGTCTACTAATAACCTTGAGATCCTCTTTCAGCTCAACTTTGCAAGTTTTCTGAGTACTTTTTCTAATGTCTTGACATAAGATATCTTAAAAAATTCCGTACATAACTTTTTATAGCTACCACAAGGCTCAAAGCTGACATCTAACTTAACGAACCCAGGGTTGAGTGTAGATATAGCCATTCCTTGCTTTTATCTGCCACTTCTTTGAGTCCGTGGAACTTGAGGTACCCTCATGATTGGGTTAGCTGTCCATGGATTGTTTCCGGCGTCAACGTGTCTCTTGATGTCAAACTTTACAATAATAGATGCTCCTCTACGTTACTGTACATGCCGCATTCAATCACGAATTTGATTGATAGATAGATAAATCTTTTTATTGTCCCGTTTAATAGGGGAAAATCACGAACTCAATGCTGCGTTGGGTGAGACTAATTTGATCCAGGTCTCTAGCTTTACCTTTGCATTGTTAATAGTCTAGTGGCTCTAGTCTACCCTAACATAACTCATCTTGCTCTTTTTTTGCTTTCTTAGCTAAAAAAAAAAAAAAAAGTCTCTCATTTAGTGACTTTTTTGAATTTTTACGGATTTATTTTATTTCTAACACTATATTTTAGGTTTCATTGGCAGCCCGCGTAGCGCAATGGTTAACGCGTCAGACTTCTATCTATGATTTGATACCCTTATACAGGATATTATACGCATCAAGTGAATCTGAAGACTGCGGGTTCGACTCCCGCCGTGGGTTTACTCTTTTTTTGTTCTTTTGTGTGATGGTCAGTATCGCTACTTTCGTTTGTGTGTATTTTTTTTTGAGTTTGGTTGGTTGGTTGGTTCCAGCATACGTTTATTTTTAATTTATTTTTGGTTCTTTTTTGATTCTTTTTTGGGTATCCTTTACCGGCGTCAGCGCGTATATGCGAGGTCGCGGTATAGAGGTAGAAGTACGTCTGTAATATTCAAAGCTCACTCCATGTGCCGTTGTAGCCTACGTCGCCCACGGTACATTAGAAAGAAATGTGATTGACCTTCGATATCGATATCGAGTCTTCCAGTCTTCAGTCCCCACTGGACTCCCCAGGACTTGAGCTCCCCACTGGATTCCCCAGCAAAGATTCGCAGAAAGAAAGGGGCGCTTATAGTCTAAATATTTACAAAAAATAAAAAAGAACCTTATCGTTTACATGGAATTTAAACCTTCGGAATTTAAGAGTGCGCCTGATATTTACCTTGGTATAGTAGTATATATCTCACAACGCGTCACGGCTGGGCCTTGGTCTAGGCCAGCATGGCCCGTGGATTACTTCCATTGTTATCTCCAGAGTCTCCTTTCGGTTGTCCTGCTTCAAAAGGCTTGTTTTTATCTGGCGCCTGCAGAGGTCAAGGGTCCGTCCTGTTCTTAGGTCGCGATCGTGTGATCAACAATCGTCGTCTTTTGGCAGCGCTCGTAAGAGTTACAACAATGGAATAGCCTACTTTATACCACGAGACCACACGAGCCTCAAGCATCGCACTTTTACTTGAAGGCCATCTAGGCCTACGCTTACACGTCTACAAAAAGTCAAGTCTCAGTTACCACGGTTTTTGATGTAATAAATAAGTGCAATAAATAATAAAGGTTGGCTGTGAGCGACTGCGGGACTGCGAGAAAGAGTGTGCCAGACGGAGGTCATAAACACATCACAAAAAAAATATTAAAAATCAGTCAACAGGTCAACAGGCCAGTACTCGGAATTAATGGGAAGGGGCCAGTGGTACAGCAGGGAATTATATGCGGCAAAATGGGAAAATGGGCAAGTGGGAAAGTGGGCAAGTGGGAAAGTGGGAAAAGTTTGAACAGCATCCGAACGAGGCCTCAAGGCGGGTGGGCTTAAAGGCCGATTGTACACATGGACAGCTGCTTGACAGTGGCAGCGTCCACTGTTGGCTTTGAGTTTGTCTGGATATTGGTCCACCATTGTCTATCGTTTGGCATGATGAAATCGACAGGAATGAACTGGGTCATGATGCGTGGGGGCCTTCCCTTGACGGTGGCTCTATATGTGACATAGTTGAGAGCGATGTAACCCGAGTCGTTCGGCTGGTCATTAAACAGCAGCGTAATGTTTTGCTTGCCGGAAACGAGAATCTTCATTTCCGTCCCTCGTGGGCGAGTAAAGTTGTGAGGAGTGTGCAAGTTGAGGCTCCCGCCTGCGGCAGGAGCACGGGACATGGCCCGGCGATGTTGACGCTCACGTCGAATGAGGCGTGTGCACTGGTCCAAGTAGTGAGACTCGCAGTTCTCGTCGTCGTCGGAGCAAAAGGTAGGATGTAGTTGGTAGAAGCTAGCGGAGGAGATCTGTTGAGCTCGTCCATCTGCAAAGTGCTCGACCCAGATGGAGTCATAAGGATGGTTGTACATCCAGACGGCGAGATCTTCCGAGTGAGGAGATTTCATGGTGAAGTAATGCTGGAGCGTGCTACGAGAGAAATCGTAGGAGGAAAAGTTGGTTTAAGTAGTTTACGGAGAGGAAAGAAAGAAAGAAAAATGACAGGAGAAATGGAAATAAAAAGGAAAAATGTGAAAAAAAAAAAAAAAAAAAAAGTAAAATAATACTGTAGCAGTAAAAATTTATTTTCTAATAAAAAAGTACGACAGAGATACGAACTGGGGGAGGAGGGGGTAAGGGATGAGCACTTTGGGTCTAGTCAGAGGTACTGTTACTGGGTACTGCAATATGGAGCTAGGCTGTAATCAGCTTAGCCAACAAGGCCCCAACATGACAACAACAATCTTACAAGATTTTTGTGTTGTTATTCTTTTGGCTATTTGGGTTGTAAATGACTTGTAGTTTGCATGAAATCAAAAGATAAAAATAGAACGTTGCATTGACGTCACGAAAAAGGATTGCACAGGCGTCCGCATTAGTACTAGACTCCACACACGCGCTAGAGACACGCTATACGTACGCGCTACCGTACATACAGAGACTAGCTACTTATAGGCCAGACTCTCAGAGTCGCTAGGCTACAGCTAGCGCTGCGCACAACAACAGATCTACTGTTGCCGTTTTATTTTATTTCGTTTGGTTCCTTCAGTTACAGTTTCCGCATAAACAATAAAAAAAGAAAACAGCAGGTGTAGTGTTGTTTATATTAGACTGCTCAATACAGGTCTGCGGTCTGTGCGCATAGTCATGACAAGTGTCATCACAGGAGTCTTGTGATGATACTGTAGCAGCGTAACTGCAAACTGTACACAGTTACAACCTTCATGAATTCATGGCTCGTGAGAGCTGGACTCCATTGCAAGTGACAGATCCATCTTGAAAGATCTCGTGGCCATGGTCTATATATTAGAGACGTCTCTAATACCCACCTTTAATCTTAACTTTGTAATACCGGTAATCACTCAAGAAGAAACAATGTCTCTGAGACTAGAGCTCTCTGTAATTCAACAACACAGGCCTATCGCGACCTCAGGTGCTGGGCTCGACGTCTATAGGTGCTGTAGGGGACAGCTGGAAGTAGTTACATGGTAGTCCTAGGTCTCCAGATGTGCCTTATCCAAGTGCTTGGAGTTGTGCTTGGAGTTGTGCTTTGGAAAGTGTTGATTAGTCTACCGTTACGCCAACCACCGTCAACTCTTAACATTCTGATTGCTCATATAGCCAACAGAACTTCAACAGAACTTCAATTATCTAGAGCTCTTTGCAACTAGCTCTTTCATGTGTTCTATACATGGAACCATGATCCAGGCCAGGCGCAGTCAATCAGTCAAGTTTTCAGTTTTCAGTTTTCAGTTTTGCTGCCGGTTATAAATAATATAATTTACTGCATTAATTTCAAGATTAGATAGATCTGGAACGAGACTCAACGAGTACATGGTGGACTACACGTTATCAGCAGCTGGCAAAACGAGAATATTTATTATTAGTCTTGACTGTCTTGTCATGTTCATAATGCTTGACGTACGCTTTCTGGCCATAGTCCCCAGGAGACTATAAGGAGAGGGCCAGAATTCGTAAGGACCAGGTATACAAAAAAGTGCACGATAACTTGGAAGCCGGAACTACGTATTTCTTTGCTTCAAAAATAAACTAACCGGTATTCAAAAATAAACGATCCCATGCACGAAAAGGTCGTCGTCCGCATGTCAGTGACCGGCTTGACGGTCACACCGTTCGGTTTGATTTTCCTCGTTTAATATGGCAAACATGATTAGGTTGAGAGCACCAAATAAAGGAACTACGTAACAAAAACATTACAAACAAAAAAAAAACACTGCAAACAAAACCCGAGAGGGCTCCCAACTCGATTCAGAGCAGATTCATGTTAAGCCCATCGATCTAGATGTAACACTGACTGTCACTGAGTGACTGAGGGTTGAAGCCGTAACACGGATGGCGACGTCTACCGTATATTAGAGGTGCAACACCCTTAGATCTTCTCCGAGATCTCGACCCATGTGCACTCCCTGTATACAGCCGACGATGATTTCTTAGAGAATATTAGAGTCACAAATTTATCACAAATTTGTTTAAAGATATCTCCTGAATATTATTATTAGTACCACGTAGGTCTATACCGTTAGCGGCGTTAGCTATATAGACGTTAGGATCCGCAGCCGGAGGTTGAGGTCCCTGCTGCCTGTTGGCCAGAATTCTCTTGCAAACTGTTGGAAATTGGAATATTTAGGGCAGACCGCCTGCTGGATCCCACTTGAAATCTCTGCATACACTGTACATTGTACATGGATAAACTGTATGTTAAACCCGTTGCCTACTCGCTCCAACAGTTGGCAACAGACCAGACAAGAACAAACGTTAAGTGTTACCTCAAGATGTCTACCTCCGTCCAGACTCCAGCATGCATATCAAAACGCCAACCGTCCAGCTATAGCGAAAAGAGACCACATACGTAGTTGTGAGTCAACTTGTGACATAGGCTACTGTAACTGTAGTAGTGACCAAGTCGACTGTGACATATAGTTCAAGAAAATGAGCAGGGGAGAATTGTTCCAACGTTACAATCTAAGATTCTAAATAGAAATCGATATCAAGTTTATCAAGTTAACGATTGCGGATATATATCAGCGGAGTAGACCCCAATACAGCTGCTGTACTGGACCTTACGAGAGTTGAGATGCAGCATGCACTAAACCCTGAATCAGATTCAGATTCTTAAGCTTCTGATGTATGCGAGACATTGTAAAGCCACCTTCAGCCGGGCATTTTCCGCAGACTAGAACTATTCAGAAAACTAGTTCAGAACTAGCCTATACCCGTATACCGGTAGTATGCACATTTCACACGCGTAAGGGCTCAGGGGCCTTGGTCTTGTCAAGTTGTCACTGACTCACCGTATATATTCTAGGCCGGACTCTTATAAGGAGCTGGATTTGAGTAGACGCCATCAAGAAATCAATAGACTGGACAAGATCTCTTTTACAGGAACCCACCGACCAAACGCCAACATTACTTTGCTTAGTTTGCTATATCGATCTCCTAGACTAGCTAGTAGCTACTGTAGTTCATAGTCTAGTCCATAGCCCAGATCATATATACGGGTGTGCAGGGCCTGTCCACCAACTCCAACTTGCATAACAGGTTTAACAGGGGACAACAATGTTCCCATCAGCCAGTTCAGTTCAGTGACTTCAGTCCGTTAATTACGTAGCAGATCTAGCTTTTCTTTGACAAATCCTTTGCAATGGCAATGAAATACCTAAGCTTACTAAAACTCTTCATTGCTGGTTTGTTTCACCACTAGTTTCACTGCTGGTTTCACTGCTAGTTTCGCAGCTAGTTTTGCAGCTAGTTTATAATTCCCTCCCACCACAACTCCACCACACTCCAGTGATCGATTCGAATCCACCTCACTCCACCTCTCACGCCTATATATGCCATTGCTAGTATGGTCAAATTGAGTCAAATTGGTCAATAAGCAATCCAACTAGTCTAAACTAGCAGTCTCCCACTAATTCAAAGCTACCGCGGTTACAATAACTTACAATCAATTGTCTTTACCAATTTTAAATATTTCAGCAAATATATTTTTCACTGCAAATATTTTTCACTGCAAATATTTTTCACCAACCAACCAACACGAGGTCAGCTAGTTAGCTAGCTAGACAAACATCACGACACCACGCGGAGATATTTCATATCATTATCGTGATCCAATGACCTTAAGGCTTATAAGAGGCTTAGCATACACGGGAACCCTGTTTATATATCGAAGCTCCATTGTACCGGTAAAGGCCGAGGTCCCTGCCGAAGTCCCTGCCGAAGTCCCTGCCTAGAGCTCACTCAAATGAGTCAAATCTGACATGCACCCCACGCACGAGCTAGCCTAGCTCCAGACCCAGAGTCTAGCTAATGAAAATAGTCATGTTCTGGTCCTTAGCCTAGGTCTACACATGCCCTACAGTTGAATGCTGAATATACATGTCTTGAAAATAAGCTTAAGTTGCTTCAGAACTTTTGCAAAGCTTTACCGGGTAGATGGACTATATTTGTCAAGAACTGAGAATTAATCTGAGAATAGTCTTACTGCATACTAGTACAGTATGTGCATAGTAGTGCATACTACTTTAGAGACTCATAGAGAGTTTAGACTCTTGAGACTCTCAAGTTTAGAGAAGGTCCTCAGAAAGGGTCGATATCTTAATATCTAGAAAACGGTAGAGGCACCTAGGCCCTGACCCGGCCGGGCCACAATATTAATGTCTAGTTTGGAGACTCTAGAGACTCTGCCATGTCCGAAATATGAAAAAAAAAAAAAAAAAGAAAAAAGACTCAGATCCATTCGCAGCCGGCCCCAGATCTAGACACAACTTTACTACAAGACGCGTACAACGCGATGTAGTCTACCCAGACTCTACCGGCCGGCAAGTCTACGACTCTACGCGTAGGCTCGGCGTAGCAAGCTAGCTAGGACTGCAACTACCGCAGTAGTACTAACTATAAACTTCATAAAACTACTAAAGTACTAACATAAATACCTGCACACAACTCCATATGCACATATACATCTGCACATACTCGAGGATCCAGTAAGTTGACTTCCGAGTAGAGTCAGTAGAGTCTGAGTAGACTACCGGTATCTAGTCCAGTACGTACGTAGTCGACATATGTCCCGCAATTGGTAGGCTAGTTTTCATCCATGTATACGTACCGGTATTCCGGTACTGTACGTAACTAGTGGACTACAGTCACTACGTATAATTAGCGGAAACCTGAACCAGAATAAGCAAAAATATATGAAAGGTGCCGTTGCCCAGAATCGAACTGAGGTTTCCACGGCCACAACGAGGTGTACTAACCACTATACTACAACGGCTTCAATGAATTTTAAAAATATTTGTGGTGTCTCTAAACCACACCTTAGTAATGTTGCTTACAATACCAAAACCTTATTTTCTTTTTTTTTCCCCTAGTTTTTTTTTTTTTTTTTTAGGTTTTATAAAAACAGTGTAAGAGACGAGGTGTTGTTGGCAAAACAGGAGAGAGGTGATATTGTTCCACCAGCTACTTAAAGCTTGCGTTGAATTAGGATATCGCCCTGGAACCATGGAGAAAGAGGGGCATATACGTAGTAGTTGTGCTTCGAAAACCAGGCAAAAAAGAAAAAAGTTACAATCTGCCTAAAGCGCATAGGCCTATAACCCTGCCGAACATTTCTGAAAAAGCCTTGGAAAAGATTATTTAGAGGCAACTAGCATACTTGAAGAATTTAAAGACATTTTTACCATATGAGCAATACGGTGGTTGCGAAAGATATACCGGTAGCGCGCTAAGATGCAGTGCTTGGGCTGGTCCACTATGTCAAAACAACATAAAAGAAAGCGACTTCAGCCATGGTGACTGATGTTGCTGGAGCATTTGATAACATGAATAGAGAGAAAATGATCGAACCACTGAAAGAGTTCAAGTTACTGTCAACAATAAAAGGGCTTATTCACTTCGAGGCAAAGCAAGAGGATATAGAGAAGGCAACCTTTACGCTTCTAGACAGGCCGGAAAGGAAGGCAACAAACCAGGTAAAGTTACTAGGCGTGACACCTGGCTCCTATCCAGACCTTGGCTTCATCCTGAGCAATCCCCTCAGTAATTAATAACCTACTCTTTCTCTTCAACTCCTTATCTTGGTTATATAACCCCTACTGACTCTTATCCACTTTCGACCACTGGCCTTTGAATTATTTCCTTGACTACATTCTGGTAGGCCTTTGCACTCTTTTAATCCGCTCTTATAAAACTTCTAACTCCTTTATGAGAAATTGTACAGTGTCTGTATTTGAAAGTTATACAGTAGACTCCGTGTAGACTTTGTAGACAGTGTAGAGTGTGTATAGACGTTCAGCCCTGTCTACTGGCCAGTATGTTACAGCCGTATACTGTCCTAATAGAGTACTCCACTTGCAGATGTTATATATTTACACCTTTTCAAGTTCCCGCCCTTCGAAAGGTAAATTCATTAGACTACACCGTTTCTGCTGCCAAATTATATGCCACCGGACCATAGTACCGGTATATATTCTACTAATTCTCGCGTAAACAACCATTTTTCCATTTTTCCTACACCACTGTACTTGGCTGTCTCTCATCTCCTCGCAAAGCTCGTTGCTCGCCTAGTGCCGCTATACAGTGCTGATTGTTTCGTTAACTATTACGCTCTTATCTAAATTTCACTCTCAATGACTGCTCAACAAGCCACCCACATATTGGCTAGCTATGACGGTCAAGCCTTGCCCTAAATACTTCTATTGCCCTGGGAAATCTTGATTAAAATATTTTACGATGTGTGCCGCCCCGTTATTTGTCTGGACTGCTACATGAGTAATTGCTGTGACCGCCATCCATGGGCTCAAAGAGATGGACTCAATTTTTCTGCTACTTGTAAATTTCTGCGAGAGATGTATGCTCTGTTCGATCGTTCGAAGTTATGGAAACACGTGCTTTTGGAAAGAATTCATTAATTAATTTAAAAGGAAAAGAAATAGACTCAGGAATTAATTGCTTTAGTGGTTTTTTAGGCGCAGTACGTCCTGGTTCTATACAGAACATCAGATTCCTTTTATGTTCGTGGGAATCCAATTTGCCTACAAATGAGCATCTTATTTCAATGGAGCCGGGCCTCAAATATGTCAGGAAGCTTAAACTTGGTCTATTAGGCTATGATATCTATACCGATGTGGATATATACCTGTTAGCAATTAGTATGGTAAACCCTCAAAAGATGCCCCTTTTACAAGAACTTGTGCTTTTAATGACTTTTTCCGATCGAGCGGCCACTGCACACTATGATCTAAGCCAAGTACTAGGGACTTTTCAAAACAAGATTGATCTTACTTTGTGTGCACTTCGTGTGGAGGATTCTGTTCGCTACGGATCATCTCTTTCTTTAAGTGATGTGTTACTTGAATCCGGATTGTTGCCATATGTGGTGGAGCTTGCATTGCCACACATGGCTTGCGATAAAAAGTTGAATTCACAAATGAAGAATCTGCAAGGACTTACGATTATTGTTTCCGCTTCGTTGCACAGTGGTGTTGTTCCTCCTTTTATTGCAGGCACATCCATTACATATTTGGATGTGGGATGTGGTCTCGATATGCAATTAGATTGGATTCCGCCAACTGTCAAAGTTTTGAAATGCAATGATTCATGTTTACTCCCTCGAGGAATTGAAGAAGAGCAGTATCAAGTTTATGATAACGTATCTTCTCTTACTTTGGATTGTGATAGTAGAGACTTGGATACTGGTCATGGCAGCAGATTTTAGTTTCGCAACTTGACTGAGCTTCATGTCCTGCGGAGTAATGCGAGTATCTCAAAACCACAGTCTCAATATTTCACAGCACTTTGCGATCTCTTAAGCTCAAACAGACAAAGTCTCGTAAGCTTGAAAATTGAAGTACACCGCCGAGAAGAATTCACACTTATCTCACCCCATATCGATGTGCTGGAGGCTTTTGAATATGCCTTAGTGCTCCGAGTGTCAATACTTAGAGGTAACAGTAAATTTATCTCCAGTACTATGTCACAATGGGGCCCAAATCTGCGCCAACTTAGGTATAAACTTAAAACCCCTTACTCCCCCCGTACATGTATGTAAGGAACCACTACCAAGCCTTAGCACATATTGAGCACGACTAATTGCGCATCTAGGTATTAAGTCACCCGAATCTCCAGTTCAATGTTGTAAACTTTGAGCTTTCAGACCCAAATCCACACTTCCATGAAAGTATCTTGTTTGGAAGAACGTTTTACGAGTCCCAAGATAGCAAGCATTTTGCTTTTACTGACTTTTGTGAATCTTGTGACGTCACGGTGTTCGTAATGGACTTTGCCAAATTGAGGGCCCTTATCACACGAGCAACGTTAGATATTCTGAAAGGTTGTATTGAATAGTTAAATAATGTCCGTGCGATTCTCTGTATTTACTCTTAGTAATTGCCAGTAAAATTGAGTAAACATAATCACAAGGCTAAGGTCAATCTTGGGGTAGCTATAGGAGGGACAGTTATGGCAAAGTTGGGCAAAAATGTTCGATCTAAACTATTTTCAAAGACTGGGCTCACTTTTGCCGCTCATATCTCTGATAATACATGTAACGCTTATCACTCACATCTTCAATCAAGCAAGTAAATAAAGTCTCAGTGATAATGATGAAATCAACGAGCAAGTTAACGCGACAGTAATCTCACGCAACCAGCAAACTAAAAGAAGAAGAGAGGAAGTGATATTAAGAGCAAAAGATAAAGCGGCAGAATACAACTTGGATATTGCTCGGCCGGTACTTTGAATAGCAATATTTTGAGAGCTGTTACTCCAATAATAAATAAGTAACGAGGCTATCATATAAGGAATATAGATATGATTTTATTTCTTCTTTTCCTGACTACACCGAAGCTGAGCACTAATGCGACTCAAACCCTTCTCTTTTAATTTACATTTAATCGGCACTTATTAAATTTATGATGTTGTGTGTTCTTTCCTTATTAACATTAGCTACTCAGAGCACAGTAATACTAACTATAGGGCTAATCAGTCCTCATCTCATAATTTTGTATCATCAGTCAAGGGATAAACTGAATTAAAATAAAAAAATAAGTTCTATAAATTCAATAATTTCCTCTGTATTGTTCAGCTCCACAAGACTGGAACACAGTTGGGGACACGGAGTTATGACGAAGAGAAACAAAACTACTCAACACTTGCTTGTAAGTTGTCGACCCCCAATCTCGAATGACCCCGAGACACATTGCGCAAGAATTTTCCGCTACTCTGTATGTTTCAATGCTGTTAAACAACGTAAAAGGACTCAAAGCAGTGAACCATGTATTACTGATGTTTATATGAGAATTCTAGATCAACTACACATATCTGCTGGTAACTGATAAGCGGTGTTGATTTTGTTTTTACCAAATTCATTCTCATCGCGATATTCTTTAATTTTAATGGCTAATCTGTAACTTTTTTTTTTGGCACTCTCTTGGTTTATTTAGTTTTCTCAATTTTTTTTTGTGTGCTATACCGGTATATCTATGAATTTTTCAAAATATTAATACTTTTTTTCCTTCCCTAATATTGTCTAATTTACTCCTCCATCACATCTGGATTCACACTAGCAACCTCCTTGTACTTGGAAGGACCAACCACCTTGACCCGAATTCCAAATCGTTTGTCTTGCAACAAATCCAGCAGTTTTTTGATATCCTCGTTCTGGACGTCAAACTGACTATGCACGTATGCGGGGCTACCAGTCTTGGGTCCGCCAACGAGTCTCAGAACCTCGCCATATCCAACTGGGTTAGACTCAGCAGGGACGAGCACAATGGTGGTCATCTCACGCGCAACTGGCACAGTAGTTGTCGCAGACTTAATTTGCTTGCTAGTACGGTTGGTTGCAGAAGATGCGCCAGTGCTGTCAACGAACTCTGCTTGCATGATGTTATGAGGAACAAAAATGTGATGGTTGACATTCTCTTTCAGACCGAGTTTAGAGGATCGCATTTCAGCAACGGAATCAGATACATGAGAGAGCTTGAATGGGTAGACCGAAGCAAGAGCGTTGGAGCGCGCGAGCAGCGAACGCGAAGCGCTCATTTTAAGACCGTATTGAATAGAGAAATCTCTAGAGAAAATTGTCGCAGGAGGAATGAAAACGTTATCGTAGCCCTGGAACTGGCGCACGGCAATAACACCGCGTTTACCTGCAGTGGCAGCCATTTGGATATCAATCAGCCAGGCCTCACCGGGGATTACCTCAATCTCTTCCTCTTCAGCAGCAAGCTCCTCGTCCAAGGTCTCACTTTCGTCGGCGAGCGAGTTCCAAACAATACCCTTGAAATCAGTCTCCTCTACAATATCATCTTGGCCAGCCAAAAAACGGCGTATCCGTCTTACTCGGCTACCAGGAACGACTTGAACTCTGTACGCCTTGGCAATAGTGTCGACCAGCCATCTGATACGGGTTCCATTAACCTTACCAACAGCAGTCTTGATAGACTCGTCAGAAGAAATGGTGATTCCAAGCAGAGCCACCAGAGCCTCGGTTGCGATATAAGCAGCACACACTGCATCTGCGTTAGGACCTTCTAATGGGGTCTCATTCTGTCCTACTTCGGCAAAGTCTCGCACGATGACTGTGTGAGAAGCCTGAGCAGTGTAACCGTCAATATACACTCCAAGTACAATTTTGACCAAGTCTCCGTCCTCCAAAAATCCACCCTGGAAAGTGTCTCCTTGTTCAGGCGAAACACCGTCCACGAACTCGCCCTTCTCAAGTCGGACTGGCATAGCAATTCCCTTCTCTTGCACAGACTTTCTGAAAACTCCGTCAACTAGCTTTTGCAGAAAGGTATTTCCCTGTTGGCAGATCTCGCCAATCGAGAGTCGTTTACTTTCATATTCAGGTGCCGAGTGGATGCAGTCCAGCAGGAGGGTCTCAACGTGTAACAGAGCGGTCTGTGCGATCTGACCAGCAAGTCTGTATTTCTCCAAAACATCTGGGTTGAGCTTGTTCTTCTCGTCCAGCAGCAGGATCTGCTCGCTGGTTCTGATGTTGATCTCGTTGTTTAGCGTGTCTACTTCCATTTCTGTGAGTGTGAGATTCGAAAATGAGTTGAGAAGGTGAAGAAATTTTCGACATAAAAATTATTTTTCTTTTTTTTTTGATTTTTTTTTTAAATTTTCTAAAGTCCCAACTTGAAAATTTTTTAGGTGTTAGGTTTAGGCCTTTTCCTGACGGACTTGGGACTCAAGTTGGGAGTGAAGGCTCAACTTAAGATCAAGGCCGAATACAGCTGCGTCACGAATTCATTCAAAAGGGAAGACCAGTATTGGGGTCACTTCAATGCGTGTAAAAATTAAAAGATAGGTATATATATATACACAGTTATACAGTTATACAGGACTAGCAGCACTAGTCAGATTCCAAGTATACAGGCTTCAAACAGTATGATTTGCTTCTTTATGAAGAGTGAAGTTGGACCAGAAGTTGATGATCAAGGCAGCAAGCAATCCCACTGAAACCACAATAGGTCCCAGGGGGTTGTCTAAATGTCGTTCACTACGTGCCTTAATGTATTTAAGGCGCTGCATGTAGGTGCCGTACCCCCAGAGCCCAGAGAACAAAGTCAGAGCAAACAAAATGTAAGCAACAACCTCCGCTGTCTTTTGCGAAGCAGAGCGCCCCACAGAGTTGTACAGCGTGAAGGTAAGCGCAGACAACAAGGTAGTAACATGCAGCCACTTGTTAAACGTACGTTCATTGGCCAGCCATACTTTTGTCTCGACTTTGACGGGGCCAGAGTTGCGGATCAAGGACGTGGGTTTCGTCACGCCAGCAGGAAAGATGATTTCCTCGTCTTCGGAATCAGCATCGAGGCGCTCTCTGTGATGGGACAAATGAGGCAGATATGCTAGCTTGTTGCTCAAGGCCGAAGCTCTCTCTCCGAGAATAGGTATAGATCTCGAGTCTTCGCCATCACTAGAGTCACCGTCATCAATGTCCGCGTCTTCGTCGTCCTGGATTGCAGTAGACGTATCGATGGAGCTGGAGCCAGCAAGACCATTCTTCTTGTGTTCTTCAATCGCAGCAGCAAGCAGTGGTGACTGAAGAGCACCACGACTGGCGGAGGAGTTGCGCAATCGGATCTTATTAGATTCTTGCGATAGAGCAGCCGCATTTTGTATTCGTCGTTTCTGATCCTCAGCAGCCTGCTTGGGATCGCGACGAATATCGAGCTCAAAGTCATTAAGCCAAAAGGGGAGTGCGTCTAAGCGGTCGTCTTCAGCAAAGAGAGACGCAATACCTTGGATGAATTTGGAAAACTTGGGCACCTCCTTGACAAGGTGACTTGTAGTCAAGTCTTCAATCCACTTTCCGTGACGTTTAATGGCAGGCACCATTGCAGTGCGATCAACAGAGCCGGGAGTCCGGGCCTTGTTGTTACCGGAAGGACGAGTCAATACTCGAAATTCTAAAACAGCGTAAGGAAACTTTGAAAATTCGCCCTTGCGCAGCATCGAAAGTGGGTTCTCAACGCCGGCAACGTCAACATCGCTCCGGTGCCAGTTCTCAGGATCGCGAATAGGCCGTTCGGCATCAAAGGAATCCTCGCGAATAAACACAATATCACTGTCGAGGATCGCACGCACTCTGTTGTCTCCTGGGATTTGAAACGCAGTACGCGTATAAGTAGATCGAATTACTGGCTCTAGATCATGCTTGGCAATGAAAGATTGTACGTTCTCGACAGTCTTTTCGTAGTTCTCGATAACAGTCTCAGACGTTCCACGCTCCTTCATCTTCTTAATGTTCTTCTCCATTGAGTAGCTACCATTCAAAAACCTAGAAATGTACTTTTCCTTGATTTCCAGCTTTTCATCAGGAATGAACTCGCCAGTGGCAGTGTGGTCAATGACCTTTTTCTCTAATGTAATTTCTGGCTTATCGGAAAGACGGCCAACCCATCTCAGACGCAATGAAGGAGATACATCATTCTTTTGCAACTTGGCGTCGTAGAGCTCTAAGGAAGGGTTGTCAAAGTACAAAGCGGTGATTGTTGGGTCTGCATGCTGCTGGGAACCCCTTGAGCCAGAATTGGATCCGAATACAAGTAAAGGCAAGTGACGAAGGATCAAGGTCTTGACCTCCATGACATTCTCGGGGTGGACCCAGAATTTGTACGTGGTGTAATCAGTGTTATCTCCAGCCGCCACCGAGGAAAGCCCAGCAGGAGTGGAGTTGGAGCCAAAGTTCTCACCGAGGAACGTGTACAGAATAGATAGACGGTAGAGTAATGGGGAGTAGTCTTCTGAATGGAAGGGTAAGGCACTAAGACGTACCTGTAGCAAGGGTTTTACCTGGTACTTGACGTGAAGTCGGTCGTGCTTCTTAACAATCTTGGTGAAGCCAGTAAAGTTCAATCTGGAGAACTTGTCGAGCTCTTTGGCAGCCTCCAGGATCTCCTCGACCTCAGCTTCCAGAGTTTTGGCGTCTTCTACCTTGAAACTCTCAACCTGGTTAACTTTTTTCTCAATTTCAGTGATTTTATCTGATAGAGACTCGTAGGTTTTCGTCTGAAAGGAATACACCTTCTCAAGCTCAGAGTCAAGGGTAGAAACGAACGAGGTTTCGTCAGCCTCGGTCCATTCGATTTGTCGGTTTACGGACACGACGTTTTCCTTGAGAAGCTTCTTCAGCTTGTCATAGACAATGTACTCGCTCTTCCACGGAGGATATATTTCATTAGCTAGTCGCACACCAAACAGCATTTTTCAGGGGATCGATTAAGAAGATGCTTGAAGAGAAAAGAAGAAGAGAGAAGGAAGGTGAAAGAAAACAAAGCTTTGAAGGAAAGTTTACGATCCTGGTGCGCAGCTGCAGCCATTTTTTATTTTATTTTTTATTTCGCTGCTTTATTTCATTTTTATTTGTTTACAAGCAGGCGCCGCACGTGTCTCTCCAAGACCCATCAATTGGATATTTCGATTCATTTCCCTTCACCTCACATCAATAGCAGCCAAATAATGGCAGACATTCGCTCTTTCTTCGAGTTAAAGAAGCCTGCCATTAGTATAATTGAAGAAGAGGAAGAAGACGATGTAACTACTCTGTTTACCACGACTCCGGCTGTACCGGAACGGATACCCAGGGAGAAGAAGGCAAGACCTCCCCCAAACGATAACACTTCCACGCGAAAAAACCAGGAACGACAGCTATTGCTGGAAACCCTTAATCAGCTGAAAAACGATGAAGCTCACTGGACAGAGAAGCTTGCTAAGGAAGCGGATACAGGTGTTGCTGCTCCTGAGGCAGAAGCTGAGAACCTTTTCAAGGTTGGCACTCGAAAGCGCCGCGCTGAAGAGGACAGTTTCAGAGACCTCCCCCACAGTTCCTTTTCTGTACGCCCAGAGGTAGGCCAGGAAGATCCCATCTTTAACATGTTTCACAGTCTGACACTTGCGTCGCCAGTGTCAGTCCGCAGTTCGCACGAGATTCACACGTATAGATTCACTGGGGTTTCGGCTGTCCAGCGTGAAAAGACCCCAATGAATCTGCTCAAATTTGCATGCGAGATTCATGTGAACGCTAATGCCTACTCTGTAGACAGCTTCTCGGTAGTTGTCACGTCTCCGTTCAACCCCCAAAGGGAGCTGGATTCTTTTTTGAGGAAGTGTGAGGGGGACAGAGATGTATCTCGCGCGTTGTATGGACTATCTTCCTACGCTGAGCTGCTGATCAAACGATACTCTGTGTATGAGGCTGTTCTGAGCAAGTACGAAGTGTCGAAAGATGGGACCTGGCCCATGGGACACACCCTCGCATTCCCGAACATTAGCGGCACACAACTATTTATTTCCTGGAAAGTTACGCTTGACGACCATGTGTTAGCCGAGGCAGTATCGGATATACAGGCATATATCCGACCAAGTCAGTCCCTTCTTGCGCACGACAAGTCGGACATATTTTCAAAAATCAACAACGTTTTTACTTCCTTGATAGAGGAACATGGGGTTCTCAATGCAATTTCTACTCTACACGATATAATATACACTTAATAAATAAGGGTGCTCAAGCGTATAACTCTGGGGTCAGTTTTTCGGTGTCTTCGATTGATAACTCGAGCAAAATTTTCTTAGTTAATTGCTTTCCTTTCCAGCGAAGCAACCTCATTATTTGCGTTATCGCTTACGGCCCCACGGCAAATTCCAACTGCTTATCAGAATTCCATCGTTTAAGCCACCGACATGACCTTCGAAATGCTGTTGCCATTGCTGTACTCTCTTCTCCGTAATCTCCAATAAAATCGACTATTCTTAATGAACTGCCATCCGATTTTTTCCTTCTTTTAGCCCCTTCAGGAGGGCAGTTGTCTTGATCGGATTCGTACAGAGGATCAATGTCCTTTATTTTAGTCCATTCGCGCGCTAGCGGGCCTTTAATATACCGGGCGCGTCGTCTTCTTCGGTCTTTACTTTTCAGCATTCTTTGAATTTCAAGCTGGCACTTTGCTTCACGCAGAGTTGCTTGTGTTTTGATAGCGTTCGGCTCCTGTTTGGTTCGAGACCCTGCTCTTGTAGGTGCTTTCAAAATGAGTCGGAGTCGTGCGGGGCTCGCGTGTGGTTTCTCCGACGTCGTATTATCTCCCTCACTTTCGCTCTCATGTGTTGAATCCTCATGAATATTGGGATCCTGTTCTTTCGATTGTAATGTTTTTGCATGCAGCTTGTCATCACTTACATTTCCACCGCTGTCGAAACTCTCGTTGCTGACACTAACGCTGCTGCTGATGGCACTTGTAGAACCATCGATGTAAGATTGGTGTTCTTTAGTCATGGTATAGCCAAAGTCCTTTTCGACAGATGTGTCAATATTTTCCCTTTCTGCTAGATTTGGTGTAAGCTGCTTTAAGGCAGGAATGCACAAGCCTTTATTCAATCCCGGACCAAACGGGTTTTTAACTGGGGAATCGCTAGATGAGTCAGATTCTAGGAAAGTCCACATGAGCCACAGAAATGCCCTTCCTCGAGACTCACTAGAGAGTGACTGGTTCATCAAAAGATCATGAAACTTGTATGGGGCCACAAAATATTTGTCCTGTAATTGAGAGGCGGACGATGACAGCAAAAACACGAGGTTGATAGGGTTAGTACGCTTGCTCTCGGCCAATTCCTCCAAGCTTCTCGGTTCTGATCGATCGTCACAGGCTCCCTCGAGTATGCCCTTCAGTAGCGACACGGCTAGTAAATTCTTGTAGTCTGGATTCTCACAGAATGATTGTAAAGCAGGGATTGAATGATAAGTTTGTGGTCGAGAGCGTATTTCAGGAAAAAAGTTGAGTGTGGTGTCTATGCGGCCAACATTTACCAACAGGCTCACCATGGCCATATGAATTGCAGAAACGGGCTCTGTATTTAGCTTGTCACCCAGAACCTTCGAGGTCTTAGGTGATTGAGCGATAGCGTTAATATATATTTCCCTAAATGTGTGTTCCTTCGTTTGCGAGTAGGTATCGGTAAAAACTCGTTCGTCGTTCTGAAAAATACGTGTGAGAAAGTCGTACTGAAGATCAACTCGCCATAGCGGCTCACCGTCTCGTTTCTTAAGAGGAATTATTTTCGAAGCAGCACTCAGGGTGCGGTGTGATCTCCGTTGATCCCGCTTTGGGTTGTAAGACTTTCCGTCAGGAGATTCCAGATGGTCTCCGCCATCTGAGTCAAGGGTAGTCTCAGTGGAATCGGTAGATGGTGGTTTGGATTTCTCACGAATCCTTGAGTGAAAGGATGTGTTATTAATGGGGTGGAATGGCATTTTGGCTGCTATTTGTGGGCAACACGACGGTGGTTAAGGAAAGGAAGGAGGTGGTGGCGATGTTTTTCTTGTGCTGACGGACCTTGCCCACACAAACAATAGCAGCCTCAATTTGCCTCAAAGGTTTCGTGAGACGAAAAACGAGGTGCAAAATAAAGAGACCAATGACAGCGCTCCTTCCGCAACAAGGGCAACATGGCCATGCCGAACTGAAAAGGGTAAAAAAGTACGAAATATCACAAACAACAAACATGAACTAAGACATGTAGAACGAAACATTAGAATAATTGCAATAAATACATTTGAGGATATTTTGAATAAAGCAGTACAATATACTAATTAATGGAAAAAAAGAAAATGCGTTTAGTGTTTTCTAGACTTCCAGAGGTGACTAGATTTATTCTTGAGCGTATCGAGCCATGTCGGCTTCTTGACAATTCCAAAACTCGGAGTTTCCTGCATTAGAGCTGACTCAGGAACATACTTGAATAGCAGGTTCTCCAGATGTAAAATTTCTTCAATGCGGGCTTTTGAGCTAATCTTCTCGACATGAACGGCATATCGCAAGTCAACTGCACGAATAGTCCCGTCTGGATCAATTCCAAACACGTACAACTCAAATAAACACAACAAAATGTTGGCATCGTGCAGCTTGCGAAGGACTGTTTTCATCTTGTCCACGGCCTCAAGGCACATGTCAGTAGGCTCCAACGTACGACCCCAGGGCTCTAGGACCATCATCTTGTGTGTGTTCCAAACGTCCCCATAACACATTAATTTAGGAACAGCATCATCTGCAGCTTCTGAAGAGTCAATGGCCTCGTGTATTCTGACTTCGTTCTCCATGTGTTTCTTGCGAACCAAACCTCGGTGTGAGTGGCTATACTCGCAGCGTTTAATTACAACCTCAAAGGACCTAACAATTGGGACCTTATTAGGAGTGATAAGAGTAGCTTCGAAACATGCCGGAACATAACCTTGGTTTCGGGTGTATGTCTGAGATTGGCACATTTCGACCCAGTTCTCGATTGGCCTGTTATTCATTATAACAGTAAGATTGGTAATGATTGTACCATCTTCCCAAGTGACGTAAGGAAACTTCTTTGGGATGTACTCAGGCTGGAGTCTGAATCGTCCTTTTTCAACCACAGCAAATCTGTGACGTGGAATTCTGTTCAGTTCTGAGTCTGCTTCGTATCGTTGTGCCTCAGACATGTGAGAAACTATGGCCTTTTGCTTGGGATCAAGATAGGCAGGATCCAACTCATGTGCAACATCACTTGAATGGTTAGGAGATTCAGGTGAATTGCTTATTTTGAATGCTGTAGATTCGACACTCGTAATCGATGCAGATGCGCTTAGGTTTGCCAAAAATTCGGTATTAAGATCGGTTGTAGGTATACCAGATATGTCAAAGTTCATTGTTTCTGACTGAGATGCAACTAGAACAACGCCATCTATGGGAGCGTCGTCATTCATGGGTCCCTCATTTGCGTTTGAAAAAGTTTCATTATAAGAAGTAGTGGACGCTCGATCGGAGAACCCAATTTCAATGAAATGAGGTTTGGATGGGGTGGTAGAAGTGTTGGTTGAAGCGTCAGTGGAAATTGCTTCATCGTCCATAGGCTCCGCGACTGAAGGCTCCGTCCAAACTGAACTATCAACACTAGTATCATAAAACACCTCGGAAACATTTGCATCAGGGTCTGACATGACGCTGTCAGAGTCATCGCTGTCTTTGTTCACATCATCTGACGAATTAATATTGGAATCTTCATCAGAAACAGCTGTATCTGAGCTAAAGTCGTCAGACACAGCAGAGCCCAGGACAGCTATATTGGAACCTACGCTGTCAGATACAATAGTACTAAACGACACATCTGCAGAAGTATCAGTATCTGATGAGGAGCTGATGGCTTTATCGTCAAGACCATCAGTATCTGATGAGGAACTGATAGCGTCTCCGTCATGACCATCAGTATCTGATGAGGAACTGATGGCGTCTTCGTCATGACTATCAGTATCTGATGAGGAACTTATGGCGTCTTCGTCATGACTATCAGTATCTGATGAGGAACTGATGACGTCTTCGTCATGACCATCAGCATCTGATGAGGAACTTATGGCGTCTTCGTCATGACCATCAGCATCTGATGAGGAACTGATGACGTTCTCGTCAAGACCATCAGCATCTGATGAGGAACTGATGACGTTCTCGTCAAGACCATCAGTCTCAGAAACATTGGAGACCTCAGAGTAAGCTAAAGCATCTGAGTTGGAAACTTCTGTTGCGATAACTGAAGCGGCATGAGATTCCGCATCTCTATATGCATCAGAGATCTCGTTAATAGAACAAGTGTGCCAAGCAGCGCGGGTGTTCTCTGTGACTGGGCAGATATCTGAATCAGAACTGGACTTAAAGGAGTCGGTATCAGACCAGTCTGAGTCTGAAAGATCAGTTTCCTCAAACTTTGTGACTATGTAAGAGAAATTGAGGCTGCTCACATCACACTTTTCGTCCATGCAAGAGCTCTCGGCATAATCTGAAGAGCTACTACTTTCGCAAACAGGCACCGAAATTTGTTGACGACTTAAATTAAGACATCTCATAGACCCCATAACTGGGAGCGCGTCGACTTTTTCAGCTGCAGGGTACACTGCAAGGTCAACAATCGTATGCTTTGAGTAACGTATGGGCCGGACTGGTCGTTTGGAAAGTATTCTTGCAATGTCCTCTGGTGTATATTTTGAGCACTTGGGTCGGCAAAGAATAATTGGCTCGGGAACGGTTAGATGTTTTTCCGTTTGAGCAATCACGTTCAGAGCCTCGATAGCGCCAGTGACATTTAGACACCCTTGCTGAAATTCCTCGTCATCAGTCATCGAACCGACAGGAGTGAAATATCCTGTGGGTGTACATGCAGGGACAAGGACGTCGTTGCGCTGGGACTCTTCTATCTTATCTGTGTACTTTTTGCTGAGCCAGTATTCGTTTCGGATCAACTGAGACATTTCGCTCACATGGAATCCGGGCCACATCTTGGAACCTCTAAGAATGGCACAAAGAGCACCCAAAATATATCCAACTAAAGATGTCTGGTGTGTGACATCAGCACCGTCAATTGATCTCGAGTAAGCCTTTGACACCCAAAGGAACCCACCACAATCTCCAGTAGGCTCTGCGGGAATTCCATAAGGTCTGCAAATAAATCTGACATGAGTATCAGTGGAAATGATTCCCACCTGAATGTCATGCATGACCATGAAATTGTACTTTTGACGAACAAGTTGCAGAGTGTAGAGAGCTCCGTCGTCGTTCGGACTCATTGTTGTTAATGCTTTAAAAAATGTCTTGTCCATTTCGAAGTATGGGACTTCGTTATTGTGAATATGCATCGAAGTCATGCACTCGGTATGAACGGTTTCCTTGGAACTCATAGCTCCAATTGTCTCGGTGTCTGCAAAGCTATCAGATTTGCTGTACGCATATTTAGCGTCGTAAATATAAAAGTCAGGCATGCCAGAGTGAATATTGGCTCTGGCAATATGAGGAATAATAAGCAAATTTTTAGGGAAAATGTGCCGGGACTCAACCTGAACTTGTGATGGGATGAAGCTTCCTCGCATCTTTTGTTTCATCAGACCCATAGCGTAGCTGTTGACGTCGTCGACGGTTTCCATATGTAGATCTATGGCGTGCATGACATTTGCAACGGTCGGACCAGCTCTTTTTCTATCGCGAAGAAACTGAAGCTCTTTGCCAATGACTATCTCAAAATCTTTCCAGTCTTGAACCAAGGAAAACGGTTTGCTTGGTGGAATCCCAGTACCCATCTTAAGGGCGTTAGGCATGGGAGAGCCATCTAGGTATTGCGCCATCCGGAGTGTGTTATGCTGAAGCGCAAGACGTCGTACCTATTTTTTTACGCAATAAATATAAATTCAGTTGGAGAAAAAACAGAAATATTCATTTTGAGCGGGGAAAGCCCTTATATATCTCTTACATTATTTTCTGCATTATTACGCCAAAAGAGATCTCTGAATTTGATCAGAAACTGGTTCATCTTTCATTACTTCCAGATACTTTTGTGAGAGGTTTTTTTTAAAAACAGACTAATCTGGGCAGTTTGTTGCTGGTTCGTTCTGTGTGCTATTACAAACCTTTAGTGCTAATATTAAGTTTTGTGAAAATTCCAAATTAGGCAAGAGTTCACAAGTAGCGATGAATGAATATTCCAATCCCCAGAACTACCTGGTATGCCATAGAAAAAGAAGCCGTTTCTAAACAAGTGCAGGGGATGAAGGCCACCTTTGATGTTGGAAATGTCTATAGATTAGAAATTGAAACTACAACTTGATTAATGGCATGTCCATATAATGTTCCTTTGCGCAAAGAACGACCAATGTTGACACCATACTAATTACACTACCCTTATTGCTCCATAAAAATGACAAAAAACGCTCTTTCCTATCATGGTGACTAGTTATCAAGTCAAACGTGTTTCTAACTGGAGGGAATAATAATAATTTCAATTCTTTTCAATAGTGAGAGAATTTAACTTTGAAAACCTAGACCACTATATTTTTCACCATTTTCACAGATTTTCAGTGAGAGAAAATTAAAGCTCCCAGTCTTACCTTTCAGTAACCTACTTCAATTTCGTCGCATCTAAGGATACAGTAATAAGTGATCCATTCCACCTTCCTGTAGTAGATCAAACAGTAATTGAAGTACGTTAATCCATAACTCAATTAAATGCAGCAATTTTCCTTCATTCTATATCGAGTCGTTCTCATTTATATATAAATGATCGATTTCCAACATTGTTCTACTTATCCTTGACTGGCAAAAAAACACCCTATCTCTCTACTCCCTCAATGAGTTGTACATGTGAGCTAGGGTTTACAGACTGTCATAATGGCTTGACCCCGACTAAATACGTACATGTGAAATAGCAATTTTCTGTTATCAGATTCTGCTTTCGCTTGATCTTTTTTTTTATTAAAAAGATCCCAGAATTGATTAACGAGGGGAATGGCTACCGGTAGAAGACGAAATATAAAAAAACCAAAAAAAAAGGATTAAATATGAAAACGCCCTCTGATGTGAGAGTTAACAACTCCGTCGATATAACAGTTAGTAATTGTATTAGACCCTTTACCCTTTGTATTGTTGCCTCCACCCGGACCCAAATAAAGCCTCTAGTTCTACTTCTTCTCCTTTTAACAGTGGTGGCTGCTTTTGGGCATGTAAACACCGGTCCTCAGCCATAACATAATCCACTTGATATCTCCAGCGTTTTAGGGTATGTGGTTACTCCCTCTCATCTAAAAAAGAGTTTACTGCTTTGAGTCTTTTTATACTGTTTAACAGTACTGAAAGATCCAGAGTAGCGGAAACCTCGCGCAATGTGTCTCGGGGTCGTTCGAGGTAACAATTTTCCGTTATCAGACTCTGCTTTAGCCTGGCCTGTTTTCTTGCCACATGATTTTTGAAATTCAAATTCTGTCGATGACAATATTTACTATAGTAACTTTGTCTTCCTTTCCAACCCATCTGGGCTTTTTTTTTCCTGGGCCTTTTTTTTCTCCAAAAAAAGGATAAGTTCCCAGAACTGATAAACGAGGTGAATATCAAAAATGAAAAGTCCCTGAGCCAGCAAAAATCTTTATTTCTCATTTAAACAAAGATTTTAGCAAAATCTTGTTTTAGTTCAATATAATCTAAATAAGTCCTGTTGAAATCTGTAAGGGTTCGGCCTGTGGACGTAAGGCGAGATTTGCAGAGGAAGGCTTAAGTTCAATAAAAGGTTCAAATTCGAGAGTCAGTACGATCGACTCGGGGACATGGCAGTCCTATCTGTAGGCACAGTATGAGGAAGGTAAAAGAATGTTAATTGATTCAAGAAGGAATATGAAAAGAAGAAAGTTATGTAGTTTATATAGGTTTTAGAATAAGATCAAAAGAAGGACCAAGTCACGGTGGCGACGAGCATCGTCAAGGTGGCGATGAGGATTGGTAATGTTGAATTACCAATAATAGTAATTGTAATTCGGACTGATGTCAGTCTGAGTTGGAATGAGTCCTTGTGACTCGGGCTGAGTCGACATAGAAGGTCGGCGAAGGTAAAAGAAAGAATCAAAGGTGAGAGAGATAATACTTTATTCTTGCCATATGGCTTTACTTGATACAAACAATATTAAAAAAGAAAAAAAAACACAAGCTAACTTGATAATTCCTCCAACATTCGTCTGCACTGAAAACCGTATGACTTAGTTCTTCTTTATTTCTAGCTTTTTTTTTTTTTTTTTTTTTTTTTTTTTTTTTTTTTTTTTTTTT